>CAKAOI010049612.1:0-59045 GCA_916701655.1 Sebastiscus albofasciatus
AAAAAATAACAGCTCACGCTCCTTTGCCTTCATGCTTTCTGCTCTGCTGCACATCAATAGCAGGGAGGGTTTTGTTATTGCGACTTTTAAAATGTAATCCCTGCTGAAATAGGATGAAAACAGACGCACCTCTGTCCTTCGGATTCTGTCGGGGTTAAAGGTCTGGTCCACGTGCTCCTGCGGCGGCGGCACTGTGCAGGCCCCTCTTTGGCACTGTGAGGGGTCAGAAACAGCTTTTCTTAAAGCTATAAGGTTGAGTAAGAACTGGAGAAAGGACAAGCTGAGGTTGCATTACTGACAGTAGAGACTATCAATCATCTCTTGGTAGTTTAGTCCAGTGGTTCCTAATTTAAGGTCGGGCTCCTCCAAAGGGTCGCAAGATAAATCTGGGTGGCACCAGCCTCGCTACTACAAATGTCCTGGCTTTGTTCACGACAGCTTGCTTTCTGGAAATCTATTTTGAAGTCTCTGTCAATAGCGCTGGGCTCAGTAATCAACCCACTCATTGCACTTTTTGGCCTTTCCCCACAAAACACAAAACTCTCAGGTCTTCATAAGGGTGCCTTCTCTAGTTTAATAGCTTGATGGCAGATTCTCTTAAATTGGATATCCAATCATCCACCTACTCATATCAATTGGGTATGTGACATAATGAGCTGAATTCGTCTTGAAAAGATAAGGTACTTTAGGGATGGCAAATAAGAGAAATTTCTGCTGGTCTGGAAACCATTTATTTCTCCTCTGTCGGTGCTGCTGGGATTCTGCCATTGGCCTCTTAACTTTGAAACCCAATAATCGACATATATTCTATTTTGTTTTGTTCATGTTTCTTAATTTCTCCCTCTTTTTTGGTTTGTTTTGCTTTTACCTATTTTTAATTATTATTTCTATTATTATTTATTCCCTGCTTCACTTTCTCTTTATCGGTATTATTGTTATAATTAATTACACCAACTAACAATTATCATAACTGCCAGAGATGATACTGTTTTGCTGTGATATTTGTGTGTCATATGTGTGATTGTCATGTCTCTTATACATGTTGTACAAAAAGTAAAAGTAAAGTTCCATAAAAAAATAAATAAATCTGTGTTGTGAGATGATAAATGGGATAAACACATAATACATTTGTATTTATTTATTTTTTATTTTTACTTTTTTTCCCCCTAATCTTTGTTTTTTTGTGAAATATTTCTTTACCACATTGGGCCTCAAATACTTACTTAAATAAATGTTTAAAGATGAAATCATTCTTTGATTTGACAGATAACAACTCATAGACATGTGAAACAAACGTTCCCGACTTGAATTTTTGTGAGGGGTCAAATGCCGAAAATGAAACCACTGGTTTCCAGCCGTGGCACTGTATTGTTGTTTATAAGCTTATCATGTGTTTTTTTTTGTAAAATATAAATGTGAAAAGTAACTGGTAACTATAACTGTCAAATAAATGTAGTGGAGCAAAACAGTCTGTATTTTCCTGAAATGTAGTGGAGTATATCGTTCCACCACTACTGACTTCACAGCCACTTATCGATAGCCAACCAAAATCAGAAGACTCAGACATCCACAATAAGGAAAACAGTCCACAATTGAAGTTCTCAGAAGATTAAATTATTATATATTAGGGCTGTCAATCGATTAAAATATTTTATTAATCGCATGATTGTCCAGAGTTAATCGCGATTAATCACACATTTTTTATCTGCTGAAAATGTACCTTAAAGGGAGATTTGTCAAGTATTTAACACTCTTATCAACATGGGAGTGGACAAATATGCTGCTTCATGCAAATGTACAATATTTATTCATTATTGGAAATCAATAAGCAACACAAAACAATGACAAATATTGTCCAGAAACCCTCACAGGTACTGCATTTAGCATCAAAAATATGCTCAAATCATAACATGGCAAACTCAAGCCTAACTGACTTGAGGTCAGAGGTCAAGGGACCAAAAGCTGAGCCGCTACAAACTAAAAATCACAAGCTGGATTAATGCGTTACAGAAATTAGTGGCATTAAAACAAATGTGCTTTATAACGCGTTATTATCGCGGGTAACTTTGACAACCCTAATTATTAGATTATGAATGTTCCTTATGTTTTGATGATGCCTCTCTGCGTTTTGCCTCTCTTTTTACTCTCTGGTCTTACAGATATTTGGAAATGAAGACATTGATTGCTCTCATCAAAGATGTTATTACAGCAGCATTGCCTTATTAGCATTGGCAGCAGGAGAAGCTGCACATAGCCACTGACAGCAGCTTGTCACAGCTGAGCTTCCAGTCTTCTGAGCACCCATCTCAACCCGGCCCTTCTGTCTATACGCGTCATACTGGCCCAGATGACAGCGCTGGGGCCTACTCGCTACACCAACGTGTTTCATGGGTGTAACAGACGGAAAGGTGGAGGTTGGGCGGGGGTTACCTCGGCCTGGGCAGCCCGCAGCATGTTGTCCTGCTTCTGAAGGATGGCATTCACGCGCTCAAAGAACTCCACGCTCTCCTCGGAAATCCTGCCAAGAAGGGGAAGCAGATTGTCAAATCATCTCTAAAAATAGAGATGAAATACTTGGAGAATATGTTGCATGTTGTATTAACAGATACACAATCTCATCAGTCAACTAGAATTTTTTTTTCTGAATCGTGATTAAAAACAAAGTGGGATTCAGTGATATTGGTGGGATCACACTGCATCCTGTTTGCAGACAAGAAGCGTCTGTCAGTAAAGACGATCTGTTTCCTTCTTATGTTTCCACTAGCTGCAGTTCAGCTCCTTTATTAGCTCTCAAACACCTTCTCATCTCATGCACTGAAAAGCAAAGCAAGTCTGGACCAAAGCTCTCAGCGATCCAACATGTCTGCACTCTGTGTGAACCATGTTAATCTACTATGATGAGCAGGGTTGTGTGCAAAATGCAAATGATGTTTTCCTCCAGGTGTGAGTGAATCCCTGGACTCCCGCCGGCCCCAGTTGTCATGGTGATAACAGGCACATTCAGGGAGGGAATAGCTGGCTGAACACCTTGGGAATCCCCCCTCCACCACCACCACCTTCACCCCAACCTCTCACCCCATCCAAATCTCACACCGGGTGTCTTCCTCCAGGCCCGTCTGGAGATCAGCGGAGCAGACAGCAGCTCTGATGTGAGCTGTAGCAGAACCGCCGGGATCAGCCACGCCGTCTGCCTGTAACTCCACACACCCCCACAGCTCCCACAGCTCCCACAGCTTCTCTCGCTCTCAGCCAACCCCGTCACACTATACAGAGGAGGCCCTGTCATGCTCCTTTATTAGCGTCATCACATCCCAGCAGGCGTGTGGCAGCCCATCCCAGCACCCGCTGGCTCTCGCCATGGTGGGGGAGCGGATGGCAAACCCCCGAGGTATTGATGAGAGCTAATGGCAGTCACGCTGAGAGAGTTGGTCAGGTTTCCACCACCATCAAACCCAGTAACAACTTGAAAGGTGGTTCAGTTAAAACGGCAGACATCTCTTATCAAATGCCAGACTAACTATAAAAAGCAAGTATATTCTTCAAATAAGGTCCTCTTTTGAATAAAAAATGATACCACACCGCTGTTTTTTAATCAAGTCACGCTGTGCAGTTGGGCTGCAACTACTGATTATTTTCATTAACCTTTAATCTGACAATTATTTTCTTGACTAATCTATTAATCAAATGTCAGAAAACAGTCCAAAAATACTCATCATAGCTTTGCAGAGCAAGTTCACATCGTTCAGATTGCTTGTTTTGTCCATTTAATATCATACAAAACTAACTAAATCAGCAAATATTCATATTTTAGAAGCTTGAATTGACTGAAAGAGTAACTTTATTTTCCATGTTTTCGTGTCTAACTGACTAAAAGGGACAACGATACCAATACAGTTACTGAAACTGGTCCAGTATTGAGGGAGAGCGCCGTAGCTACAGCTGCTCTCAGGCTGCAATATGGTGTTATTGAAATAAGCTGGCACCCTCATTTACGTCCACTAAAAGCGCTTGTTTTTGCCACGACAGGCTCTGATTGTTATGATAAGTGTGTGACATTATGAAAAGAGTCTCGCTCAAGGAGAAGTCTCGTTGTGACGTGTTGCCGGAGGACAACGGTGGAATAGCGGAATGGAGTGGTTGGAGTACAGAAAGCGTACCATAGTGTCATCTAAAAGATTTTCAATGTCATGGCTGAATACTTTAGATGATTTCCACCATGAGGACGAGGTCTTTGAATTCAACGGCCGCCAGTATTTTTTAGATCCAGAGAATACAGATATTCAGATCTCCTCCTTGAGTGGGACTTGGACATTATAACAAAACAGACCGGATCGAGAGAAAGGTCAGAAAAATGTTTCATTTCTCTGTCGGGTCCTTTCAATAATGTTGTCAGACACTTATAAGAACAATCTGAGTCTGTCAGTGGCAAAAACAAGCACTTTTAGTGGACGTAATGTTACATTGACGCTAGGGCTGTCAAAGTTAACATGATCATAATGCATGAATTCCTTTTAACAACACTAAGTTCTTTAACGTATTAACACAACTTGGGATTTTTAGCTTTAAAGCTGATGTGAAGCCACTGGCATCAAATGAATTTAGAAAACCTAAGGAATCTATTGTTACCAATCATATCATACTAGCTTGTTGCAAAGAAGGCTAAATAACATTATCTAACAATTCTAAACTTACTCTAAATTTTGGTGAGGAAAAACTGGCATGGCCATTTTCAAAGGGGTCCCTTGACCTCTGACCTCAAGATATGTGAATGAAAATGGGTTCTATGGGTACCCACGAGTCTCCCCTTTACAGACATGCCCACTTTATGATAATCACATGCAGTTTGGGGCAAGTTATAGTCAAGTCAGCACACTGACACACTGACAGCTGCTGTTGCCTGTTGGACTTGAGAGACAAAACGCAGAGTCATCATCAAAACATAAGGAACATTCATAATCTAATAATTAGGGTTGTCAAAGTTACCCGCGATAATAACGTGTTATAAAGCAAATTTGTTTTAATGCCACTAATTTCTGTAACGCATTAATGCAGCTTTTGGTCCCTTGACCTCTGACCTCAAGTCAGTTGGGCTTGAGTTTGCCA
Source organism: Sebastiscus albofasciatus (assembly GCA_916701655.1). Taxonomy (NCBI): domain Eukaryota; kingdom Metazoa; phylum Chordata; class Actinopteri; order Perciformes; family Sebastidae; genus Sebastiscus; species Sebastiscus albofasciatus. The sequence goes on from CAKAOI010049612.1 coordinate 5,104, forward strand.
TGTTATGATTTGAGCATATTTTTATGTTAAATGCAGTACCTGTGAGGGTTTCTGGACAATATTTGTCATTGTTTAAGTTTTAAGGTACATTTTGAACAGATTAAAAAATGTGTGATTAATCTGCGTTTAATCACGATTAACTAGATAATCATGGCGATTAATCGCGATGAAATATTTTGATTGATTGACAGCCCTAATTGACTCGTGAGCGGCTGCCAGTTACAGCGTTCTCCCTCAATACTGGACCAGTTTTAAAAGAAGTTCTCCCCATTAGTCACTTAGACACAACAATATATGGTCCAGGTTGAAAAGTACCAAAGTTACCCTTAAAGTGATTCTTGGATGATCAACACAATTCAAAACAATCTGCAACCGTTCCAGCTCTACTCTGCAGTCTCTGTACTTTCACATAAGGATGGAGTTTAACCTTTCTCTCGTTTGTTGATTTTGCCTTACACTGATCAAAAACTGAGTTGCTATTCTGATCGGAAACCCCTCAAGCAGTGTTTGCAAGCTTGGAGCTGCAAGCCGAGTCGACAATCTGTGAATGCCTCCACAAACAAAGCCTGTTCCGCTGACAAGAGATGGGAGGCTTTGTTTTCTGGGAGCTTACAGTTTTCATTTGCACATATAGCACAAATAAGCGTCTTTTGATTGTAATACTTGTGTTACGAGACACTCAGTTCTCTCCACATCCATCTTCAGTCGTCCAGGGGCATCCTCTTATCCTCAAAGCTGTCCCATCTTCTGTCAGTCAGCTCGAGGATTTGTCCAGACAGTCTGGGATCTTTTTGTTTCGAGCTTCGGGGCGACGTGTTCATGAGCCGGAATAATGTCCAAATGATGCAAATACAGTCGATCCTGATTAGATACATCTAAAACAAATGACGCTGATATCTTTCAACCTATTTTTGCTCTCTCTCTTTCTCTCTCTCTCTCTCTCTCACACACGCCACCTGAATAACAAACTGATTTGATGTTGCTAGGAAACAGGTCCTTTTCTTTTATTACTGTCATGTTATTCTAATGTATTCTCAGAATTCAATCAATTATGTTTTCCTGTCTGTACAGTCAATCAGAAGGAAAACATAAATAAAAACAGGAAGAACGAACTTCATCTATCCGCGAGAATAAACGCGACTAATTGGGAGTGTGAAGGTGACGGAGACGCCGCACGTCAAACTTCAATATAATATGGCAGTGCATACGTAGTAATTAATAGTGCAGACATCACTGTTGTCTGCAGCATGAAAGACAATGTGACATCTGTGTGCGTTTTAATAAAATAAGCAGGGTTTCTAATGCGATTCATCACGGTTGTCAGTGCCTAATATCAGCCTGCTGCTCCTATCACAACAGAGGATCTCTTCCATGACAAGGATCACCCTCAATACTACACACAACACGGTTTGTTTTACTCTAATTACACATCTGATTAAGCAACAAAACATTGCAGGTGAAAATGATCTAACATGGAGATATGATCGCAGAATCTCTCCGTTCACTAACAGACGTTTCCCAGATAGAACTATACTGACAGACACAAAAGACGGAGGAGAAGCCTGGTGTGAAATTATTTTCAACTCGGGTCCTCTTGGGTGCTTCACGATGGTGATTCACAGCTTTTACTTCCTCACTGGGACTGAGGGTTTGACGCATTTCAAAACAGGCAACTCTAACGTAAAGCTCACACATGATTCCTGACTACAAGGAAGATAATGCCTTCTGATTTATGTTCCTTATATTTTATTCATCAGAAAATATAGAACTGTATCATAAAGGAAAGTCACTGGATATATCTGACCGTTTTATAGTTATATGTTTAGTATTGTAGAGATTCCTTCCTCAGGGATTGAATGTATATGTCCATAACTGCATGTGTTAGGGATCCAAAATCATATTGCCTGTGTAGCCGAAGCCTGATGCATCTTATTCCTCTGTGCCACTGAGCTCCCAGTGTTGTCTATTAAAACAATGAACAATGGATTTCCCTTCAATACAATGAATGCAGGCATTATAGTTTACTCAAAGCTATCACAAGGAACTTTATTTTGTGTTGATTTTGGCCGCTCCTGAGGATAAAGGCGGTAGTGTTTCTGAGCACCAGAGTCCCTTTGGAAAACCTCTTATTTCAATGCAGCGGGGTCTGACAGTCCCGTGCCTCCCTTCCCTCCAGGGGGCCTAGTAATATGGCCTGGACCTCCAGCAGTGTGGGGTCGGTGTTGGCTCCCAGTGGAGACCGGAGCTCCGACTGCAGGTCGAAGGCGGAAGCGAAGCCGGATTTGAGTCCGTCCGACAGCTGGTAGCTGCCGGAGGCTGAGCTGGAGTCTGAGCTGAAGGAGTTTCTAGAGAACCTTCATGATTTTGTCTGATTTCACCAGAATCCAGCCTGGTGGCACCGACGACAAGCATTAAGAATAACTATGTAGAAATCTTCTCGCTGATTTACTTATAGGTCATATAGGGTATTAAATAGAGACTGTTTTATAACCAGTTAAAAGTTTCTAACAGTAACTTTAAAGTCACACATACGCCATTCTTGAGCCATATTTGCTCATGTAGGAAGGGGTTTTGAACCTGGGGGTCGGGACCCCATCAATGGATCAATAGATAAATCTGAAATGTTGTGAGATGGTTAATGGGAACGGAAAAACACAAAGCAAAGCAATCTTTTTTCTTTTTTAACTTTTCTATTCTTTGTGTTTTTTGGGAAATATTGCATAGTTTAGCTCTTCAAGCCATGTCAATTGTCTCAAATGATTAGGGCTGCCCCCTCGTAGTCAATTAGCCGAATAATCGGTCGTTTTGGTCTTAGTCGACTAAGATTTCTTTAGTCGATTAGTCATTTTTTATGTTTTTTTCATGCTGAATGACTTATTTCTAAGAAACTTAAGAGCACATCTTTGGGAAACACAAGATTTAAAGTGGTGCTTTTGTGCAATTCTTCGTGGAGAAATGCAGTTTTTACAGATCTGTTGATTAAATCAACTAATCGATTAGTCAACAAAATCGTAGTGTTAGAGTTTTATTTCTTTGGTCCAGGACAGCCCTACTAATGAGGGCCTGCGATGAGGGGTCACAGGTACAGTAGACTCTGATTTTCTGATTTCATTTGTATTAATCCACGGTTAAAAATAGTCCTCAACAAATGCACTGTTTACTCCTGTTTGAGTAATGTTTGTGAACAGCAGTTTTAGGAAATTATTGAGCAATAAAGAAGTCTTTAAAGATGATTAAAGATGCCTTCAGCGGGAACAAATGGGCTGAGTGCAATACACAGGCTGGGAGATCGGAATAACACATTGTTGGTTTTGGTGTTTTCATGAGATTGACTGACAATAAGAAAAATATAGAATAACACCAGCCTTATTCTTCAAATGTAAAGTATGCCATATCTGTCATTAATTACTGTAATTTCATGCACATTATATGGTTTTCCATTTAATTTCATTCTAAATTGATTGTGTTCTTCTGCATTAATTAAAAATGAGAGCCTCGGTGGTGTCTCTGAGGAGTCAAATCCATTAATGACACTGCAGCGAGCTCACAGTTCGAAACCCAGTGAAGTCAAGTGTGAAATATGAAGTCCACCACTGTTGACAGAGATGGACGTAATAAGACAATAACATTAATTTAAATATAAATCCCTGTGGGTTTTATGCTGTGCAACACCCAGTCAAGCTCCTCTCTGACAGCGTCTCGTGCATTTCCACAGACTTGACAACCAGCTCACACAGAGGCACGCACATCATTTGCTCAACTGAATTAAAAACCTCCAACGTGGCGGTCTCTGCTCTGAGAGCTCAGCTCTGACAGCAGACTACTGGGTCAACAACTGTGGCCGGAGCAGCCCAAATCTACCGGCCTCATTTGCAAACTCTCAATTAAAGTGGGAGTGCAGGCAGGCCAGCAGCAGCCTGAATGGATAACTAAGATCATCAGCCTGCCTATAATGATGAGCGCTCAGCATATACGTGCACGGCTGAGAGTCAGTGGGAAGGATGTAGCACCAGGGAGCTGGCACGGCAAATGAGAAAAAGGTGAGATACTCTTTAATGAAGAGCAAAAATAGGGTCCTACTGGAGCACATTTCACATGCATTAAGAGTATAATTCAAAATGCTAAATCTGAGCATCAAGAATATGCATTAAATAAAACACATTCATGAAAAATGGTCAATCATTAGTCCTTCAAATCCAAAATTGTTCAGTGTTCAGCATCTGAGGTTATCTTCCATGTTAAAAATAGACACAGTCGTCAGTACAAGTTTAAGTTCACATGGTGGCAGCAGCCGGTGTTTAGGTTGCTATAGAAACCGCAGGTTCATACTATTACTTTTGGCTTCAGATGAAGCTTCAAAACAAGACTGAAAAAAAAAAAAAAAAAATCAGATGAATGATTTTACCTGTGCCACTTTATTTGTTGCTACGAGGCAGGCAAGGAAAAATAAAAGCCGGAGAAAAAGGAGAAAAAGAAAAGAAAAGAATAAACCTCCGGAGAGATCAGATCAGAACAAAACCACTCAAGACCAGTTTATTCTCCCCCAAGATCCCAGTGCTGTCAAGCTAATGGTAACACATGACATTAATGAAAACATTACTCAACAAGAAACCTAAAGAGTATAACAGAAAATAAAGAAAGAGTAGAAGAACAACAAAATGCATACATATAGCATATAAAAAATGACATCCACATATACATACATGTATACATACACACATATAGTACATGCATACAGTATTTACATAAAACATGTAATAATTAATAACAAATTAACACAAAGTGGTCAAATAAGTAAAGGTGTAAAACGTACATTCATATAAGATGAGTGGTGTCTGCTAAGAGTACAGAACAGAACAGTGCACATTTATTATGATAAACATACAAATATAATAGTAGAGCTGCAAAGACTAATTGATTAGTTGTCAATGATTAAATCAATCGACAACTATTTTGATAATTGATTAATCGGTTTGGGTAATTTCTTAGGGGAAAAAAAGAAAAATTCTCTGATTCCAGCTTCTTAAATGTGAATAATATTTTCTGATTTCTTTACTCCTCTATGACAGTAAACTGAATATCTTTGAGTTTGTGGACAAAACAAGACATTTGAGGACATCTTGGGCTTTGGGAAACACTGATTGACATCTTCTCACCATTTTATAACATTTTATAGATCAAAAAACGAATCGATTAATGGGGAAAATAATCGACAGATTAATCGACAAATGGAAATAATCATTAGTTGCAGCCCTATATAGTAGTTTATCTAAGGCGTGAACATCTTCATATGCCCAGCTAGGTCTATTTTATTGTCTGGATGGCATGTTTGGAAGGTGAAAATTGGATTTGTCCAATGTTTCTTGATTAACTCATTTATTATTTAGTCAGTCCTGAAATGTCAGGAAATAACCATCTCAATTTCCAAAAAGGTAATGTCTTTACATTGCTCCTTTTATCCGACCAACAGTCCAAAACTCAAAGTTATTCATTTTACTACAATTTAAGACGAGGAAAAGCAACGAATCCTCACATTAGGGAAGGTGCAAACGTCAAATATTTCTTAGTTTTGCTTGAAAAGTGACTGAAACGATTAATCGGTCATGAAATAAATTGCAGATGGAGACATGGCTTTGGAACCAGAGAGTCGCCAGTTCAAGTCCTCGTATGGATCAAATATGGACTGACAGCTGGAGAGATGCCAATTCTGCTCTGGGGGCGCCGTACCATGGCTGACCCTGCGTGTGTGTGCTGTGTATAAAGAGGGATTTGCAAAACATACATTTCAAATGCCAATTTCCCTGTGGATTGTGTGGATTGACAAATAATAATAAATTCATTAATTAAATTAGATTATATCGACTAATCGTTTCAACTGTAGTCCAATGTGCCATCTCAGTGATATAGAAAATTGTATCCATTTAACTTTCTAGTGTCGTCTTTTCACATCTGAAACATCTAAATTGACATGTTACATGGGGAAGCCTGACTTTTGTCTTTTACTAGGAAAAAAAGTAAAAGTGCTCTCTTTATTTCTTCCCGCTAAACAGCTAGTTGGTACTGTATATAATGTTATGATGGCTTTCATTATTGGCTTCGTATGCAAGTGACTTAAAGATGTCTTGCTGTATTTTTGATGTTTGACATACATACAAAAATACATGCATTGACACATACTATATACATACAGTTTACACACACCCATCTAAACCATAAACCCATGTGCCCGTAACTTTCATGTATAGTAAATTCACTCGAACACATACATAAACTAAAACAGAGGGTGATGTGCTCTCTTGATATATGATGAGAGGTCTCTGCAAAAGCAGCGGTATGCTGTTTTACTGTGCACTAAAGGAGACATGTGGACATCAGAAGCATGTGGTGTAAACTGATACACAAGAAAGCAGCATTTGCGATGCCCTCAGAGCCTGACTGTGCATGTAATAGTGTGGTTGATGTGTCCTTGGGGGACAGGCAGCTTGTGCATGGCCTGCTCACAGCAAGTCACAACTCTGTCATAAATGCCAAACGCATTAAAACATTCTGTTGACAAGAAATAATGACCTGTGGCTTCGGCTGGACAGCCAGCGGAAAACACATGAATAGCAGACATGAATTATTTCTAATGTGCTTTCGGAGCTGCACTGCTATTACTTGTCCCTAAAAGGCAACAATCAAGTAAACTATGAAGAGATATATTAATAAACAGCGTGACTACTGCTTCTTGCTCAAACTCAAGCGAGGCTTAATTTGTTGTTTCTTCTAAAAGCAAATGCAGAGAGGGCCTCACAACTTTACTTTTAACATCACAAGTTAATCTTCTGCCACTCTGTGTTACCCCTAAGCTACATTATGAAAAAGGACGGAGTGTTGTATCACTGTTACGCTGACGACACACAGTTGTACCTCCCTTTGAGACCTGGTGACCCTGATACACTGAAATGCCTGTTTGACTGCCTAAGTGATATATAAAGCACTGGATGGCAAGTAACTTCTTGAAACTTAACGAGAGTAAGACAAAAATATTAATTTTTTGACCCCCCAGATATTGCTAAAAATGTAGCTGGTGACCTAGGACCACTCTCTGGTTATGTCAAACCCTACGCTAAAAGTCCCAATTTTAAATTTGACAAGCAAATAAATGCTGTTGTTAAGTCATCTTTTTACCATCTTAGAGTTTTAAGCAAGCACAGGCTTCTCTTTTAGAGATTTCGAGGCAATAATTCATGTTTTTATCTCTTCTCGCTTCGAGTCAGACAATGGCGCACACTCAGCTGGTGCAAAATGCGTCTGTGTAACTCTGATTTGAATGTCATTGCAGTGAAGTGAAATTTAGAGTTGACTAAAAGATATTACTTTTTGGTTTTTAAGCTTCGAAACGGGTCAGCTCCAGCATATCTCAGTGACCTTTTACATCCCCACTGTCCTCTTAGAACACTGAGGATATCGGATAAGCTGCTGCTTTCCATCCCTGGTAGTCGTTTGAGGCATAATGGTGACCGCACCTTTTCCGTGCCCGGGCCCAAGTTGTGGAATTGCCTTCCTCTACATGTTCGATCAGCCCCCACAATCAAATGATTCAAACACACTTATTTTCTCTGTCTTTCAATGTGTGTTAGATACTGTCAATATGTCAACTGCGGGTTGTTTTTAAACTGTGCTATATAAATAAACCGACTTGACTTGACGAATGTCACATCCATGAAACACCATCATACAGGATTTGTGTGCATGTGTGCACGCCAGTGACTCACCTGCGAGGTAAAGGGTCAGGACAGTGTGTGAGGGGGCTGCTGGCGGTGGGCGACGGCTCCCTTCGGCTCCTCAGCGACTGGCTCCTCTGCACCTGCCTCAGCACACTACTCTTCAGGTCCAGCAGCGTCGTCATGATCTTTCACTGCCACAACAAGACACAAAGAGCAAACATCAAGACGCTGTCACTCTGGTGCAACCCCCCCTGATTCACAACCTCTATTCTAGAGAAGTGAGGCAAAATACATTTCATTTCAGCTGCGGGATCACATTTATCAAACCAGCTGTTTCTAGAAATCTTTTGGTCTAATCGGCTGCATAATCACCCCCTTTGCTCTTTTAACATAATTATACTCTTCCTCAGCACAAGGTGTGTTCTATTTCTGTCTAACCGGTGCCGTGGGGTGTGCAATTTATCCTCCAACCTTTTGGTCTGGTCAGTTCAGACTCAATCAACCTTTATTTTTGGGATCACACTGAGTTTGTACAAAATATGCAAATTAAGAAACCTCGCCGCAGAGCTGAGAGCCACAAGAGCCCCATAACAACAAAGTCATAAAAACGGCTGTATCATTAAAATTAAATAGAGCTAAGTAAAAGCTATGTTTAGAAATGATTCCCCTGGATGTGTTAATTGTAGACCTGGAGCGTCTGCAGGGTAAAATAATACAGAAAGACCTAAAAACTATGCCCAGAATATGTTGCAAAAACAGCTCAGTCAAAGCCAGATGATGTCAAAACAAAGAATATTGAGATTTGTACTGAGGGTCAACAACAGAAGGGCTTGTAGGAAAAGTGTCTGGGCTTCACAGAGAAATAGTCTCATAATGAGGCACTATGGTTTAATGAGAAACACATTCAGTAAGAATGTCTCTACCTACTGTACCTGTACAGCTCACAAGTGTTATTATCTATAATTAAACTTGTTTTGTTTATTGAATAATTTACACTTTACTTGGTGAAAACATGGCAGTTTTGCAATCAAAGCCTGTTAAACGTTTATTGTTCACACTAAGAAAAAACAAATGATACAATACTTACACAACAGGGAGCTGCTAGCATGGGACAAGGGGTTGCTAGCATTTTTTTTTTATATCTTAGCTTAGCTTAGCATAGCATCAAAAAAAATAAAACTGGGTTGGACTAGTTGTTTTTAAACCACCATTACTTTCTGCTACCCTACAGCTACACCTGATTTGACTGCTATCAGGCCATTAAATGTACATTATCACTCACTATAAGCACCATAGATTTGGGTCATTAGGGGCCTGCTACACCTACTACGTTGTAAAAGTGAAAGCAAAACTTATGCTACCTTCAAATGAAACTTGTGAGCTTGTGTTTACAGTGAGAACACCGCTGCTAAACAACGGCAATATTAACGTTACTGTCGGCATCTAGAAGCCACAGAGGCTAACAATTAAGCAAGCTAGCAAGTTGGTAACATAATGCAGGAATTGCAAAGGCATCATGACAGAGGAAAAAGATGAGGCCATTGGGAATATCAACATTTTCCTCAGACATATTGTAAAATTACGAAGAAAAACAATATATAGTATAACTAAAATAGCAATATATTAACTTATTATATACCGATAAATTAACTTCCATGGCCTCCGCCATTTCTGACAATGTCAACAAACACGTCACAACTCGTGAACTCAACCTTTCAGAAACTTTCCACTTACGAGGTTGTGAAAACCACAAGAGGGGGCGTTCATATGGACTCATCTTGTGAACACGGTAAACACGACCCCATTTGAAGGCACCATTGAAAGCAACACGTTCTAACATGTAAAACTGAATGAAACGTTACATTTTGAACACAAACAAAAAGGCTTCTTTAGGTTTAGGTTACAAACCTACAACTTCTTTTGTTTTAGGCAACAAAAGCACTTAGTGAAAGTGAAACTTAACGCTTGTGAACACAAAGACAACTACACATTGTTGGTTTCACACAGGATGCAAATCCCGGCCTCCTGGATGAAAGCCCTGTGTTTTGTGTCCCATCAATCTCCTCCGACCTCCAATCTGTCCGTCTATACTACAGCGCCTCACTTCCAATTTTGCTCCAATCATAATTACCACAGTCATTAGAGGTCACTGTCGTCTTCTTTTATTACTTCTTTCGTTGATCGCCCATGTTAATAGATCTATGAGGCTCATAACCACTGATAACACACATTTAACGGCCTGATATCAGTCTAATCGGCTGGTTGCGTAGTGTTATAGGTGCTGAAACAGTAGTTGGATTTTCTTGCCTTTGGACAGAGCCAGGCTAGCTGTTTCCAGCCTTTATGCTAAGCTAAGTTAGCCGGCTGCTGGCTGTACTGTAGCTTCATATTTATCAATATACAAAAACATACAATCTTCTCATCTATCTCAATAAAGCATGTGTATATCCCAAAAGTACATATATCGTGCCCTTTGACCAACCATTGGATTTTGAGGACAAAGAATTTATCATGAGAAACCAAATCCTTTTTAAAATTTCAAAGAATAACGTTTTCAAAATGTTGTTTTCGTTAATCCGCATGGGCCTAAAACTGATTAATGAATGTGTTCACTAACAAATGATTGATTCTTAATAGCATTAAGCAGAACTATTAAAATAGAAAGCTATTCAGGAAGGAATTGGACATTATATTTAATAACCACGTTAATATTTTAAAAGCATTACTTTCTTTATGTGGCAGCTTTTCACTTTGATGAGGTTTAACAGATGCAGGAATGTTATCCAAGCGTTTGCAGAGAGATGCTACTTTGGTTTGTCGTGACTGTGAAATATGAATTTAGAGAAATGACCTCAGAGAAATTGGCACTGTGTTGCTAAGCAATTCACTGAGCCCGAGCGGGTCTTTCTCAGAACCATAAACTGAACTCTCATTTTGGCTTCATGGCGTCTTTAAAGTATAACTGAATTATCCGACCTCATAATAATATTGTGCACCGTCAGTGCTTCCCGCAGTGGGAGAGCTAAAGAATAAAGGAAACCGTTCTGTTTAGGGAGATTTAATGAAACTGTGCACGTCTGCATTTTCCCCCAGAAAAAAAAGTGAAGTAAGCAAACGTTGCAGTTTCTTTTCAATAGCATCATCGATTGCTTTTATATCAGTTCAGTGTATCCTCTTAACTGTGACCAAAGCTGAGTCTGTAGGCACAGAACTTCTTTAAATGGGAACATACTGTATTTGGTGTGATTAAATCACCACATAATTGGCGTGAATATTATTTTTAACTCCCCTTTATGAACTTTTTTTGTCAAAAGTCAGACACTGAACTTCATCGTGTGTCTGCAGTATATCTACCCTTTATTAGGAGTTAATCCTTTTAATCTCAACAGAAGGTTGGGTGTCTATAAATACCTGCGGTTCAATATCGAAGTCGGTCACTACACCCTCACAGGAACAGAATGCATTTATTATCTGCCTCATTTTTCAAGTACAACATAACATTTCAAGCCACTCAAGGCTGTTTACAGTGCAGCAGGCTGCGTTGCATTTCACTATTCAATTCAAATAAAAAGCCATGAAAATCATCTGATTTTGAGGCCATTAATGGCGTAAATGTCAGTATAGTTCCTACAGGAGAAAACACTCAGGGATGCTCACACGTCTGCCTAGCAACGGAGGAAGAGAGCGAAGCTTATTGTCAAATCAAAAGAGTCTCCTTAACGGCATCCAATCGCTTTTGTCCCTGCTTGTCCAATTTACTGCATGTTGACTGTGATGTGAGCTCCAGTGATACCGGCTCCACCTGGATGTCTTTAGAGAGCCTCCAACAGTCAGCGTGCTGATGAGCAGCGGCGAAGAAAGAAGAGACTCCAAATAAAAAGAGAGGAATGACAAGGGCACAAGAGAGAGGCTTTGATTGATGGAAAAGTTGTTTCAGAAGACAGTCAGACAGACTCAGACAGTCAGACGCTCTTTTCAATAGCTGACAGCTGACGTCTGTGTGAAAAAGGCAGCAATGAGCCACGGTTGCTGGGAGCTTGTTCTGATTTTTTCCAACCAGCAAAAGACACAATAGTCGCTTGTTATTAACAAACTGTGAGGAGGACAATTAGCTCAGTGTGTATGCGGAAAGAGACTCGATTTACAAGTTGATTTTTCTTTGGTTTGAAGGTTGTTTTTGAATTACAGTCGCTTACACCGAATGGATTCCTATAAAAAATGAAACATATTTGTGTGACTGCTATCATTCGGCGCTCCAGGCCAATTGCACACAGAGAGCAGCGTGGAGTCCGCTTTCCAGCGCAGAGTGAGCCAGAAATTCGTGGTACGAGAAGTTACATCATCGGCTGAGCCAGAGGACAGTATGCTATCGATCCAGGAGGCTGACACCTGTTATCCACTTGGCGCATCCACACTTTACTCTATTAGACTCAAGTGTCTGGGCTCCTTCTCTGTCAGATATCATCAATGTGTCATTTCCAACTGAGAAACTGGTGGAATTTCCTCTTTTTTTTGTTTTACTTCACATAGTGATTCCCTATGTTTTCCAAACTGGCAGACAGGGATGAGGTGTAAACTTAATATTCTCAATCAAATGTGGTGGACGTACGTGTCAACAACATGTCTTGTGCTTTAGGATGAGTTGAAGTAGTGAGTGTTGATGTCTCACGTATGATGGATTTGTTTTTGGAGTGCCACTGCTCAACATCTTGAGAAAGCTCTTGGTGTCTGAGTCTGATTGAATCTCAGAGCGGTGGAGACTTTCTGCTGTCAATCTCCATTGTAGCTGCACTGAAAATATGTCAGAAATATTAAAGGCTAAATTTAGATATTTATCACCAGGAATAAGAAACAGCAGGGTAAACTGCAAAGAGTGACTGTTTTTACTTCTAACAAAAGGAATATTATATTTGAGGGTTTTAAAATCCTCCTTCTTACCTACAGTATAAGGCTTTAAATGAACTGGCTCCCTCATTATATCTCCAGCATTATTTCCCCATGTACTCCATTACGCCCCTTACGTTCCCGTGATGGCAGTTACTTAATCATTCCTCGATTTAATAAGAACTCTTTTGGTGGTCGATCCTTTGCCCACCAAGCTCCACTTCTCTGGAATAATCTCTCACTGAAAGCTTTGTTGATACTTTCTGTTCACTATGCTCCCTCCTAATTTCACCGGCTGGGAACCCAAATCACTGCTATAGCTACCCATTACGGTTATACTGTATGATCTCGGTTTTTAAAATTACTAACCTCAACCTTGTTATCACACTAACGTTATTACCTGTGTGAGAGTATGTGTATTTTTTACTTGTAATATTGTGTGTTACGCTATATAAGCTGAAGTTGCATAGACCAGTGGTTCTCAAACTGGGGGTTGGGACCCCCCGACGGGGTCGCAAGATTATTTCTGGGGGTCGAAAAAAATTAAATAACCTATTGTAGACTATGGAATGTTTTTTTTTTTTTACATTACATTGCCTGTATCAGTAATCGATTATGGCCAAAATGATAATCACGATTATTTATCACGATTTTAGCAACAACATATTTCTATTGCACTTTCACATTAAAATAAACAGAATACTGTTTTCATTTCCATGCTGTGCTACATTCCTGCGAATGTACAAATTAGGGCTGCAAGATGTTGGGAAAAACTGACATTGCAATATGTTTTTCTGCTATATATATTGCAATATGAAAAAATACATGAATATTCACCCTACCCTTTTGTTAGCTACATTTTAATGTTAAATTCTTCAATCTGGTGCACTTCCAGAGCAAAATTAGCAACAATAAGAGCTAGATAAACAATTTTATGTTCTAAATTTAATCAAACACATTGGTTCTGTAGACAATATCTATACCCAACAGTGAAGCCAAACATCTTGATCGCAAGCCGGTGGCTGGCTGTGAGTTTAGGAAGCGCTTGATTTGATATGCAGCAGCGTTTTCCATGAGCAGAACGTGCATTTTAAACATCGATATATCAAAAATCCACAATGTCTGGAGCACATTGGACAACGTCTATGTGCTAGCTGTTCAAACTAAACAAAATTGTCATCACAAACAAAGCATTATTCATTTAATCTACATTTATTAATCAGAACAGTCATAATAATCACTCAAAAACAGCTGGGGGAGACGCGTAGAAACAGCTGTTTATTCTGAAAAGGTTGAGAACCACAATGATTAATCGTTAAAGTTAATGTTCATGCAAAAAAGCTGTATCTACCTTCTCAGATATGGAGATTTCTGCTTTTCTCTGTTGTATATCATATTAAACTGAATATATTTAGGTTTTGGACTGACAAAACAAGACATTTAAAGACATCACCTTGGACTTTGAGGAACTGGGATGGACATCTTTCATATAGTTTTCTGACATTTAATAGACCAAACGGATTATCGATTCATTTGGAATATAATCAGCAGATTAATCGATAATGAAATAATCGTTAGATGCAGCCCTAAAGGAAATGTCAAGGAATCACAAAGGTTAATCCCATTTTAGTGGTGATTTGAATCAGTTTTATTTCTTATCCATAATATTCCAGTATAGAGGAAAGTCTCCAGGTGCATTTATGTGCATCTTGACCGTCAGAGGCTACTGCTCACTGATTTATGCTCTACTTACTGGGTGACTTTATATCTAACAGTGTTATGCTCTCTTCATGACATCTCTAAAAGGCCGTGCAGCTGAAATACCTGAGGCATGTTTTATCGCTGTGGTAAACAGGAAAAATGTTCCAAACAAACCTGCTCAGGCATCACATCATATCCACTACACGCAGCCTGGTAAGCACCGACTGTTGACAGCTAACAGGCACCGCAGAGCAGCTGTCTCCCAGGTGAACTCATTTCAATTACGGGAGTGGATCTCTCCCAACTGGATTTCACTCTGTCTCAGCCGTCAGCCCGTGGTGACAAAACGGGGTCGACGTGCCACCGCCGGTGGGGCGCCGGCTGCCAAGGAAACACTGTCAAAGCCAAGTAAATGCCTTTCTCGCTACATTGGTGCCAAAGTCGTGCCAGGGAAACACTTGCTAATGCTCACCAGTGTCTCTCCTGTGAGAGCCAATGAGCCCGGCAGCCAAAGGCGCCTTGCTGATAGGGATGGAGTGTCTCTATGGTAACAGCAGAGGAGAGGGAGCTGGTAAATACAGGTAAACGGAATTCTACAAAGTCTGGGGAAAAAAAAAGACCCTTGGTGTTATAATGTGTTTACATTAACGCAGTAAAACATGAACATATATATATCATACTGACAACACAACAGGCCACATTCTCCACCACACAATACAGTGCTAGAGACGATCAGTGTTTAACCCAACGGTGTCACATCTTAACTACTGCTGCTGCTGCTTCACATTCCTTTTTCCTGAGTGATGTTTCCAACGTTTATGCATCAGAAGAATAGAGATCCTATAGCGGGTCAATATCGTAACACGGTTCACAATGCGTTTTGCACCAGTCGGTCATTAGCGGCTTCAAGCGAACGACTTCAAGATTTGTCTTTGTGCCGTTTTCAGTAACGCACCTTTCTAAGTCATTAGTCTTTTGTTGTTGAGCACTTCTGAAAGTGTCAGTTTGAGCGTGAAAGCTTCATCCTGAGAGTGTTATTGAGTGTTTTTCAGATGGTGGGGGAGACACAGAGAGAGAGAGAGAGAAACAGAGAGGGAGGGAGGGGATTATGCCTTTCTACATGCCTTTGTCTTAAAATCAATGAAATTAGGAGCACGCTTTTAATTCATTACATTCCCCCCCGAGTCTCCAAAATGAAATATTAACAGTCTCCCTTTTATATGATGACATTGACGGTTAATTGAATGAAAGAAGCACATTTTGAACTTCATTTAACCACATGAGCCGGAGGGGGATGCACATTCAAATCGGAACTGTAAATAGATTATTCTGTTAAAAAAGCGTGACTATCATAACCTTTTACGACAGAAGCAGGAGCCTCGTCATTGGCCATCAGCGTTATAATTACGTGAGCGGCCCTCAGGGGACGTATATGAGCTTAATGGATCAGGCTGCCAATTCTGGTGTCAGATCTCTAACCATCTTCCCAGTAGATTGAAGTGTGGACGATCTATATACTGTATGCACCTGTAGATAACACCCTAATCTATAAAGCACTCAGCTCCGGCCCAAAAGAAACATCCAGCCTGCTATTCCCAAAAAGCTCCCAGAGTCTGTGTTGTCAAGGCACATGACAGGGCACTTTGGCTTGGAGATTGATTGCCAGAGAAAAAATCCAAGGAACTGACGGTTTTGTTAAAAGGACGTCTGCACCGCAGCCAGAAAATCAAACAGCCACGCACAGACATATAAAACTTCAACAATGGCACAAATCCTCCCTTATTGTGCCACAGATAATACGACACTGACTCCAGCAGCAACACTGCTGTCAAAAATAGCAGCCATTGAGTCTTTATGCAGAAGCAATGATGCCATCTCCATAGTTTACGCAAAAAAACCCCATCAATCTGCATCTACAAGAGACGGTGCTCCAGCACAAGTGATGCTCTGAGTCACACAACTGCTCACACACTATTATTAACACCTCTGATTACAACAACTGAGCATTACCATAACCTTTTTATCTTGTCGCTTTGATTGAAGACAAGTTTTTTTTTATTTTATCACTGCTCTACTGTATGATAATACGATTAATTAATGACTAATGGACTCATAATGATTGGTTTAAAGTGGAGTATAGAGGTGTATGTGCATGTATAGTCACTGTCAATATTAAAAAGCACAGGTAAATTACAGACGCAGGCTGCTGCTGCTGTCACTGGGGGGAAAAGATAATTCTAGCTGAGCGACATCTTTGTCTGTGTGTGTGTGTGAGAGAGAGAGAGAAAGAGAGAGAGAGAGAGCTCCACAAGCATCTTCCAAAGCGCAAAATTGATTTATACACAGTATGAAAGCTCAGCAAGCAGAATGTGTCAGCTTCTGATGGGGTTCAAATTAACATCAACAGGTCTAAACCTGCCTTCATTGTCATGCCACTTGCTATTTAAAAGGAGACCAGAGTGAAGCACATCTTCCAACACTTAAGCCTATTACAGATGTTTCAGAAAGTGCATTAGATGACATGTTTTCAATGCCAACTTCAGGATTTATCTTCATCTGATGTGATGCTGCTCTGTTTTGCACCTGCATGTGTGATTATTTAAGGGTGTGCAGAGTAATAGATTACGTAACAGGAGAGCAATTATAAAAAACCCCACAGAAACACAATAAATCAACCATAAAATCCTTATATCCAGCTGTCAAGTTTGGGTAAAGCCAACATTGTGTAACATTTTTACTGAGATGGACTGCCTGAATGTGGCTTCACACTGAGACACCATTAAGATGAACAGAAGGGGAACTTTTGGCCATATGGCAGACACAGAGGATCATTTATGATCTTTTTCTTCTCACAAAAAAGTGGTACAGATCTGAGCTCAACCATACAAGTATACCAAAATATAAGCATCCATACACTGATATTATCAACTTTAAAAAGATCTCTTATTATTTTTCAACTACAGTGAATTCAGATCAACAGGTGCCAATGAGCCAATTCCTCCTTCATAATGACAGGATGAGGCAGCAAAGCAGATGCATGTTTTAATTATTATTCTAAACCTAAATTGTTCATGCTGTTAAATGATTTTAATTATGATAAAAAAAAAAAAAAATCCAGCTCACCTGTGTCTCCTGACAGTTTTTTCCAGTGTGAAATGTTTTTTGTGGCTGCGTGTGTCAGAGTTGCTGTGGATAAATCTCTGATCTCTGCAGCTGCAGGATGCAGTTTGCTTCTGTCAACGAGACGCAGATCAACTTAGCTCAAAACAACGTTTGGATTTTTTTTTTCTTGCGATAGACGACAGACAAAAGCTCATTTTAGTCCTTCTGAAATGCTTCCTGAGCTCAGGCTCCGCCGATGCTCACCCAAATATGGGCATAGGAAGTGCAGCGACACTTCACTGCCCCTCGACTACTGTCGGAAATATCGCAATTAGCCTACGAGTTGAGTTGCACGACACAAAAAAAGGTTGAGTGCAAAAGGGAAAATGGGATTTTGATATAGAGAGAACCCATGGTAGGTGTATTTTAAAAGAACACTGCGTAGCATTTAGGGGGATGTATTGCCAGAAATGATATTAATAAGTATGTTTTCTTTAGTTATAATCATCTGAAAATAGGAATCGTGTTTTCGTTAACTTAGAATGAGCCGTTATATATCTACATCCGGAGCGGGTCCACCAAACACTGGCTCTAGATAGCTCATTTGCATTTTCACACTTTTGCGTTGGCCACCGTAGTTTTCCTACAGCACTTGGAGCACACAGGAGGAGTTTCAGTTCAATCTGCAACCTCATCGCTGGATGCCGCCAAATCCTACACACTGCACCTTTAAATCGAGATGCAGGCTGTACTTGTTCGTGTACTGTAGCCAAGGCAAGCTACTTATTGTGTTTTTTACACTTGCGATTTCATAGCCCAGCTTATTTGGAGGCTACATCATAGTTGGTCACATATGCTGTTTATAAATGCTCCTAAAGAAAACGGCGACTTGTGACCTGATGTGTTTCATTTGCTATTTGATATTCAGTGCAAATAGTGGCAAATCTTATGTTAAAAAGTGACAATAAATACAAAGTAAATGGAATTTGGTCTTTTTCTACAAAAAAAAACAAAAATTACATATATATTAATTAATACAAAATGTAATACATATTTCATGTCTAATTACTGAAATAAAACAGCGTAACAAAATCAGTTTCACTGATTTTAGATTTCATGCTAAAACGAAATCAGTCTTACTGATCTGAAGCAATTATTAAAAAATGTACACTACATGCATTTGTTATAGTGCACAGATTTTGTAGTCTGTCCATAAGCTGACCACCTGGCCAAGAGAAGATGAGAGCAATCTTGGTTTTACTTTTTCATATTTTTCAGTGTTAATATTTAAAGAGACTTTTGAAATGTTTTTGATTTTAAATAAACTACATATGTCAAATATATGTATACGTTTCACTTGACTGTTATTTTATAAAAAATAACAGTAAAGGTATCTGTCTCTCCATGCCAAGGTAAGGCTAGTACTTTCGCCTAAAGGTGCTTGAATTACAGTATTCCGATGTGCACCTGAAGGCATCATTTGACTGTTGCTGAGGGATGTCGCCGAGAAAAATCCCCTCAGCGAGCAGAGAGCAGGTTCATCTGTCAGTCACACTGACATCCATGTACTTTTACTTTGTTCCTCCTAATGAGCTCATCCACTGCTTTAATATCACACTTTGATAGGATCTGAA
The DNA here is from genome assembly GCA_916701655.1 of Sebastiscus albofasciatus. Lineage (NCBI taxonomy): Eukaryota > Metazoa > Chordata > Actinopteri > Perciformes > Sebastidae > Sebastiscus > Sebastiscus albofasciatus. Next base: position 24,134 of record CAKAOI010049612.1, read on the forward strand.
TATGTTAATGTGCAGCTCAAGAGACCAGGAAGATATATCACAGGCTGTGTGCACAGTAGTCTATAGGTCTCTAGAGTGTCTATAGCACCAACAGAAAAATAAACAAAACAAATATTTTTCATTTTTTCACATTGTGTCAATGAAACCTAATGTACTTAAATTTCTTATTAACAATAAAAATTGTAAAATTAAATACTGACGCTGCATTTTTTTTTTTTCTTTTTCTGTGCTTCATGTTTATTGTATTTATGTATAACAAAACATTAAAAATGACACAAATATTCAAGATTCAAGAGCTTTATTTGCCATTTGCACCTATAAGTACATTGGAATTCTGAGCAGTTTACATCGAGTCAGCTTTATGAAAAGAAAAAAAAGGTAGAAAAGGCACAAGGTAATTACAGTACAAAATAAGTAGCACATTCAACTCAACAAATAAAGAAATTATTAAAATATAAAATGCCCTCAGTGTAGTCAATAAATAAACTAAACTACCCTCTGCATAGGATCGATACCCCCAGAATACAAATATACAGTATAAATGCTCCATGACCATGTTAAAAGAACTTGTAACTAAAATATTTTAAAAAAGAAATAATTAATATATTTCAGACAATTACACAGTGGAAGGCAGCATGTTGCACAGCATTACAGTCCATTCAGTTCAGGTGTACTGTGTGTCAATAATGGTATGGAGGTGAGGTGGGGGGGTATTTGTGTCCCTCTTTAACATCCTTTGCCACCAGTCTTAATGTAGCTGGAAAGAAGCTGTGGTGAAACATTGTGAAATATGCACTACACATCTGACACATGTAGCCGTACAATGTCAGTCAAATCATGTGAGTTTCCATTTTAAAAGAACCAGATCAGAGCGACAAGTCACTGCCCAAAAGCCTGTTGTTTCACTGTATCTGTCCACCATGTCCATGAAATATTATAAGCATTATTACATTTTAACTATAAAAATACATCTTATACTTAATATACTGTATATGTTCTTAATGTATATGTTCTTAATATGTCTGTACATGTTCTTAATGTGTCTTGTACAAAGTATTTCTTATATATGTACATTCATACTTCCTGATATGTATATGTTCTTAATATGCCCTTGTACAAAGTATTTCCTTTTATCATTGTAATATAACTTATTATTTTAATGGAGCTTCCCAGCAAAAAGCATTTCACCCGATTGTACCTGTATAACTGGCGTGACAATAAACATCTTGAATCTTGAATCTAATTTCCTAGTGATTAATAGAGGATTAAGCAAGGGATTAATATCTAAATAATTGAAATAAAACATAATTTCCTTTATGTTACTTGTGTTAAATTGACTCCAATATGTTCCGGTTCAGTGCTTCGCATGAACGTCACTCTTACAGTAATATTTACAGCACATGCATATAAGAGCGTAATGATAAAACGGCACTTGGAAGCCCTTGTATATCATAGCACACGTCAGGCATTTTCTCACTCCTCTGTTTGCAGAATACGACACATGAATGCAAAGGGCATGTGCACAAATGCTTTAAATAGACACAGGAAGATTAATTATATGCTTGTAGTGTAGAGGTGCCTCTCTCTAAGCATAGAAATGATTTCACACATGGTCATTATATAGTAGCAGGCACCATCTCATAGCGAATAGGACTGACAGTTCACGAGTGGAACCCTTCATCATCAGCATCAACAGAGTCAAAGCTTCCTGCGATCGGGAGTTTCCTTATCGCTGTTTACCTACAATAATACAGGAGCCAATTCTGAAGCTTGTGGAACAAAAGTGAAATTTGTTTATAACGCACAGTTTAACATAAAATCATATCTGATCTGTCATTTGGAAATAACGTAATACTGCAGGTATTGTGGATCCGTGCTGCAAACGGCAGACTGCTCGAAAGGTCTGAGAGCCATTTTGGAGCTGCTTCACACACTTCTGCAAACACACATAGGCATTCAAGGAGATAATAGCTGCAATTCAGTGTTCGAAATGAATCATACATCCATCGCTTCACAGCTCTACTTGATCCTTAGGTGGGTCATGATTGGATAATTGTCAATGTTAAAGGCTTGAGTCGGTCGCTCTTCAACTTTGTTTGGTGTTTTCTCACCGATGCATATCCAGAGAGGGGGTTTTCTCTTATACGAGTGATTGTGAGTGCCTCCTGAGCTGTGAGTGAGGGGGAAATAACACAGACAGCAGACAGACGAGGAGACTGAAACTCCTCTCTGGAGGGTTGCATCAGAAACCGTCTCTAATTCACTAATGAGGAAAAACAAAAAGCGAGATTTCTCTCTGATTTGTTTGATATGTTTTGATATCGTTTTAAAAATTCTCTGCAAAATTGAACACAAGGCTTTTTCCTGTGTTGAGTGATAAGACACATGTGACCCTTTGCCTTGTTTCCATGGACACATCATCAGAGAACTTCCCCAGCTGGCCCCCCGACTGCATGTGTTGACGGCAAATAACAAGTGAAGGATTTAGTTACGACCAAGACAAAAGCAAAACATGTCAGATATAGTAATGGATCAATTACAGTAGATATATTGGATATTGTTTTTTAATGAACATCGTGTTTGCTTGTCTTTTGTCGTTGCGTTAATGCTACAATTTTGTATTAATTTACTTGACTCCAATGAATGCAGTACCAATCAATGTCAAGTCTGCACTTTCCTCTTTTCAAATCACACACACTTCGTCTTCAATGTTCGGAGTCATTCGCAGGTCACTCAGACGGCGTATTCATTATAGTCGTACCGCTGCAACTTCTGGAGATGCAAGTCAGTCTTTCTTCTTTTCTTTTCTTCTCTTCTCTCTAGTACAATGTTTCCCAAACTTTTTTTCTGGGGACCCACTTTTAAAAATGACAAAACAACGCGACCCAATTCACAATAGGCCTTATCCATAAATCATGAGAAGAGTGAATTTAGAAGAAGCAGAAGAAGAAGAAAAGGATATACTTTGTTGATCCCCGAGGGGAAATTCAATTTTTTCACTCTGTTGTTATTTTTACACACACACACACACACACACACACACACACACACACAGGCCCGGAATACATACACACATGCACAAACAGGACCTACACGTGCATTAATGGAGAGATGTCAGAGCGAGAGGGCTGCCCATGGACAATGCTCAAGGGCACCTCGGCAGTGCCCTGGCCCCTCTCCAGCTACCAGTCCACATGTGGGGACTTGAACCGCTGAATCTCCGGTTGTCAAGCCAAGTCCCTACAGGCTGAACTACAGCCACTCCAAATTTGTCCGTAAAGGAATGTCCCTGACCATTTTTACTGCCACTTCCACAACACTATATACTATCTTGAATAGGTAAACCAGCCATTTCAAAGAGATATACTTTTGATAAATCATCAGATTTGTGGGGATATATTAGCAGAAATGGAATAAAATATTCATAACTATGTTTTCATTAGTTTATAATCATCTGCAACTAAGAATTGTTGTGTTTTTGTTGGCTTAGAATGAACCTTTCATATCTAGGGAGTGGCTCCTCTTCATGATACCGCCATGTTTGTACAGTAGCCCAGAACAGACAAACTAAACACTGGCTCTTTAACACTTTACCTGAAGGACACCGTAGTTCTCCGACACGCTTATGAAACTGTGGTAACGTGAGCCATAGAGTGCAAAATCATGGTATACCACCAGCCGCCGTCTGACTTCCGTTGCTCCTAAAGTCATGTCATTATGGTAAGGATGTCCTCTGAGCGAGGTGTACGGTGTTACCACGGTTTTGCACTTGGCGGCTCACATTAACACAGTCTTGGAAAGGGAGGAGTGAGCGGAGGGATACTCATTTGGTTGCAATCTGCAACCACACCACTAAATGTCACCAACTCCTACACACTGTCCCTTTAAATACTTTATAAATGAGACCAAATAAATGCATTTCGGCGGAGTTAACAGGCTCTTGTTTTTCTCCTCTAATCAGTAAAACAAACAGAATGTACGCTGGTCTTTCATATTGAATTCAATGTTATAAGTAGGCTACAATTATCAGAACAAAATGGACATTCAGGCTCCCTCGTGTGGCTCAAAGGTGTACTGCTGATATAAATGACTGGAAAAACAAAAAATTCAGCAAAATGATTTGGTGACCCTGAAAAAATCTCCTGCAACCCACCTGTGGGTCGAGACCCCGTCTTTGGGAATGACTGCTCTACAGTACATAATGTTTAAAACCGGTGCATAGAAGAGAGGAGTATTGTAGATGCTGTGTAATATTATGTTGACTGACTTGGTTTGAAACGACAAAAGAAAGGTTGAACATTGGTCAGATAACCGTGGTCCGACCTTGGTCATGGTGTGAAAGAGGTAGAAGTGGAAGTGGCAGAGTGAGCATGTGCACTCTGAATGCTTCCCAACGGCGTGTTCACCAGCATTTACCGCTCGGATTACAGATCAATACAGAGCAACTGCTGATCCTGCTGTTTGTATCAGAGCTCAGCCATAAGCTTGCAATTGTACAAGTTGCACAATGAGTCAGCAACATGTTTCTATAGTGCTCCCACTCAGATTTGACCCACTTCGTTCAGTGATGAGCGGCGTAAAGCTGTTTCCAAATCTTCCAAAGTAGCAGTACACGAGCAGAAAAGAGGAGAAAAAAGGTTTGAGATGCATGTACAGCCACCCAGTGGTGAGCAGTGTGTATGTACTGCACTCTCAGTGATTGGCACACACTATCAATATCTAAGCTTTCACTAAGGTGGAGCACCAATTCACCCAAATGTGTTTTGGGGCTCACAAATCACTCATTCATCAATCCAATTTTCTTTTGACTTGTAATGACCTGTTTGCCAAAGACTGTTGGATCACTGCCACAGTGACACCAAACAGAGGTTCATCTCTACTCAAAACTGTTTGATAATCAGTGTTAGTGTTTACAGTATTCACTCCATCAGTGAGAACAAGCAGCTAATCGGCACAACACAAAGCAACTGTCACTCAAAAATCCCAGTTTATTATCCGCAGAAAATGTGCTGTGTAGTTATTGAGCACAACAACAGCACTTTGGTTTCACTGAACACACTCAGACTCTCTTCAATGGAGTTATCGCAAAGTGATGAAACTAACAGTTTTACAACAGCAGCATATGATGTTGAAAATGGGCATATTTATTATGTTTTATTCCGCCTCTTCATCACAATTTGCCAAGATGTTTTATTAACATGCACGTCAGATTTTTGCCTCTAAAATTACAGAAAGCAAAGCTCAATGGAACAGTAAGTTGTATTAGTTGATTGTATTAAGTACAAGCCCATCGTGACAACTCTTTCTTTTAGGATTATCATTTACTTTATCATTTGTTTTCTATTGCTGAATTCACACCATCTGTATTGTAAATACAGCATGGGGAATGAAACAGAAATGATTCACCCAATATTTGAACATACAGTGTCTATAGGATGTTCTACCTTAAGTAGATAATAAAAGATGAGCGCATTTGTATATTCATCATATTAGCTTCATTTGGCATCATTAAATCCTGCTTAGGATATTTGTTTTCCTCTTTTCTACCGTCTTTATCCATCTTCTCCACCCACTTAGGCCTACATAAGAAGGCAAAGTTGTTATACTGTCTGTTCAAAGGATGATTCACATTGATTAAAATACTTACGCGTGTTAACCTCCAACTGATTCTGCTCTCACACTCTCACGCATTTAATCATACATATCCTGCCATTAAGGCGACAATGTTCTGACTACTCTGAATTACACCTGCGATGTTGCAAAGACATGAACAAAGTGATAAAGTAATGCATTTACACTTCATCACCATGTCACTCAAAGAAATACAAATACATACTGCACACACACACATCACCTTCTTTAATAACTACAAGCCGGTACTCAATATTTAGACTCATTGTGCCTCCCTCAGGCAGAAGAGTGAACTGACAAAGAGCATTAATTAAAAAATAATTATTTCATACATTTCTATCTCGTTCTTAATGATTTGTGTTTGTTTTGACACATGAATGGATATCCTTGATTTAACCTCAGAAATTGCACGTTTGAAACAAGCCATTAGGATTTATGTCCATTTGTGATGTCAAAAATATACAATATATAGATTATTACACGGTTTTAAACATAAACATTCTAAATGTGTCCCAGTTTATTTCCTGTTGCAGTGTATGTGAATGACATCAGCTGGCAGGAAGTAGACATGGACCCAAACTGTTGCTTAGCAACGCAATTCCATTGAAATGCACTAAAACAGAGCGTTTCAGACAGAGGGTAAATACAGGTATATTCAGGCTGGCAGTATGGGGAAAATAAAGGTTTTTTTGAACATTACAGCATGAAAACATGTTCTAGTAGAAACACAAAATACAACTATGAACCTGAAAATGAGCATAATATGGGACCTTTAAAAGTTATATAAATTAATTATTTGAGGATATGTTATTCATATTGTTCTGATTCTGGTGAGCAGGTGCTGCAGATTTCCTTCCTTGAAGTAATGCAGTCGTAAAATATATATATTTTTTTATTTATTGAATTATTGTCAACTGCTGGCTAGTTCATTTTTTATTATTTCAAAATTGCAGTATATATATAGTAACAGCAGAAAACATTAAAAACATTTACATACAGAAGAAGCACAGCAAAAACATAAGCAAAGAGCTGTGCCAAACATAAAAGGACAACAGAAATGAAACAAAACCAACATAAAATTAAGATAAATAAATTAAAAAAATAACAAAAAGACCACGCGAGAGTATAGCAATAATTTTCTACTTGCTAGTTCTATAATATTTAGTGTAAACTACTAAAAAGAAGCAGTGTTAGAGTATACTGCTCTTCCTCCAGTCCAGCAGGGGGCGGTAATGTAGCTGAGAAGGAGCTCACCCAGCTGCCAACACAAACAACACGAAGAATAAGAAGAAGAAGAAGAAGAAGAAGAAGAAGTAAAAGGATTCTGCTCTCTGGTAGCTTATAGCCTGAATGTGCCTCCAAATATGTGACTAATGTGAGCTCCATCACATTCCGGACTCACTCTACTTCACCTACCATCGCTGTGACACCATGGCGGACTCTCAGCTGCTGTTGAACGAGGACATCTCGGCCGTGAAGAGGACTGCTGCTGTTTCTGCTGCTCTTGTTGTTATTGTAGCTAGCGCTAGCATTAGCTCATTAGCTCACTCTGCTGTCTCTCGCTCTCAGCAGAATAACAACAGAGGTTGATTCAATGCTGCAGGGGAAGTAAAACCACAACAACAAGGTAACTCTGGAGCAAGTTTGCAAGGTTACATTAACAAATAGCAATGTGCATGTTTGTCTTCTTAACTCAATAGATAATTGGACAGTTTTTAAGGAAAGGTGCATGATATTTGACAAGTGAAATTAAACATCAAAGTTGCATGCTTTAGTTTAGAAGAAGACCATCTCCATCAACATGATATTACTAGCTAAGGTCAGCTAAGGCAGCCAGCACTCATTGCTGTGTGTTTTAGAGATGGAGCAGCAGATAATAGCAGCAGCCAGTCAGTGAGATGGCTCTCCTTCTCCACAGCACATCTGTCTGAGTTGTGCAAAGAGAGGAAAATCATGTCTTGCAAAGCTGCAACCAAGGACAAGAAGTCTAGCTTCAGCAAGAAGCTGTTCAGACGAGGCTCTGTGCGATCTGTGGGTAGTTTTATGAGCAGAGTCCTGAGGACACTGACAGCTTTATCACACTTTGGATCTGAAGTGCAAACAGAGGATGACAAAGATGATGGAGGGTTTTCCACTTTTAAATCTGGGAGCAAAGATGTGCCCATGGAGGATGGAGACCTCGCAGGGTTTCTGTCTGGAGAGAGAGTTCCTGGGGTGTCAGGGCTGAAGAACCACGGCAACACCTGCTTCATGAACGCCATCCTGCAGTGTCTCAGCAACACAGAGCTCTTTGCTGAGTACCTCGTTTTGGAGCACTACAAAGGCGAGGACGAGGAGCTGGACGAGGACAAACCAAAGACGAATGGCGTGCTCCTGCAGAAGAAGGGTCCTCTGGCCAAAGGGGAGGTCACAGAGCAGCTGTCAGGACTTGTGCGGGCTTTGTGGACGTTTGAGTACACCCCGCAGCATAGCAGGGATTTTAAGGTAAATGGCATTATCAGTATGGATCCTACTGGTGCACCCAGTGGGGAAACATTTACTTTGCAAATGCATGCTGAAAATGCCACAACACTGCTATTTATTTATTTATTTGCACATATTTAAAACTGCACAAAATCCAGTCAATGAATGTTTAAATGATCTATTTTGATCATTTTATGCTACTGTATACTTCTACTCCACTACATCTCAGAGGTAAATATTGTACTTTTACTCCACTACATTTATATATGACAGCTAGTTACTAGCTGTTTTTTCAGATTTAGATTATTAATACACATTTCAAATCAGCTAATACATTATGACATATTATTATTACAGGTTAAGCAACCCAGGCCCAGAAATATATATGAAGTAATTCAAACTAGCTCCACTTTTACCAGCTGCAACATTAAAGTGATGAACACATTAATGCATCACTATTTATAATCCAGTAAAACAATTTCTGAAATTGGCCATTCTGCATAATGAGTACTACTTTTGGTACTTATTTATTTATTTATTTATTTGCACATATATAAAACTGCACAAAATCCAGTCAATGAAAAAAAAACAAGAAATGTGTCAGGAGAGGTCAAGAAGCCTTACAGGTTTATACAAAGGACCTTCCCACAACCCCAGGAGAAAAAAACTATAACAATAATAAAAAAGGAAGAAACATCTAATCTAACATAATTTTAAAAATACAACAAAAGTTAAACAACAACAAGAAGCACACAAAATGTGCAGAAAAACCTAACCAAACAGTGGAAAACAATCCAATAAAATAGTGAAATACATACAAAAAAACAGTACAGAAAAGAAAATGTATCTTAACATATCAAAAGATAATTAGACAACATTTATTAAATGTGATGATAATTGCCTTTTAAAATGTTCTAAGGATAACAAGCTCTTGATAACATGTACTTCCATATTTGTACACCACGATATCTGAGGGAGTACTGGCCATGTTTTGTTTTATAAAAAGGCAGGTGAAGATAATTAACCTGTCTAGTATTATGTGAATGAATTTGAGAATTAGATTTTAAAGAAGTTGCTAAACGATGATGGTAGAGAAGAAGGCAAGAACATATATTTATATATAAACAAACACACATATCTGATGAATATTTATGTCATAAATATGAACAGTGGGACGCAGGCCTCCTTAGAGTTTGACAAAATTGCCAATCTTACAAATTGTTTTTGCAACAAATACATTTTATGAAGATTGGAGCGGTACATATTTGCCCAAACAATATTACCATAAATCAAATAGGGATAAATCATGGAATAATATAAGGTTAATAAACAAGAAACATTTATGAAACTTCATGACCAACATATTTAAAGTTCACTGAGTGCTGTTTTGTTGCAGAATGCTGTGTCGAAAAATGCCACCCAGTTCAAAGGGAATTCTCAGCACGACGCTCAGGAGTTTCTGCTGTGGCTGCTGGACAGAGTACACGAGGACCTCAACACAGTCAACCCCAACATCAGGCCTGCTATAAAGGTGTGTTTTAGAGGATTTGTGGGAGTTGTTACGGGCGTAGTGTGTCATTTTTATTGAAAAGCAGTGATTGCTTGTGGCACATTCATTCCATACAGTCCTTGCAAATAGTTATTCCAGTTTGTATTGCAGGGCTATTTTGCTACATTGCATTATAACTCACAGGGTTTTAAATTACTCTGGTCACTGAGTTTACAAATGAGCTGCATTCACAGTCCTGCTAAAGCTAGACTTGCCTGGTCTGGTTTCCTCTTGATTCACCTGGAGCTAGCTGATAACAACAGAATACATGAAGGCTTTAAGGCTTTCACAATATCTTATGATACCCTGACAGACTGGTATTATTTATGACTTATAAAGCAGAACCTGTTTGTGTTTGTTCAGCCACCTATTGAAGAAGACGATCAAAGCTTACAGGGGCCGTCTCCTCCCCTCTCTGCTGGGTCGTTTGTACAAGAACTGTTTCAGGCTCAGTACAGGTAGGCTTCATGTCCAGTAAAACATCCAGTATGGCCACATTATCTCTCTTCTATATTAAAGGATTGCATTTTTTTCCCCCCTAACAGGTCTTCTCTTACTTGCCCACATTGCCAAAAGCAGAGCAATACGTTCGATCCCTTCCTCTGCATCTCCTTACCGATCCCACTGCCGCACACACGGTGAGTTACTCTCTTGAGCTGCGTTATAGCAGGAGGCGTGATCAGTTAACGGGGCTCAGTTGGCAGGTTTTTACATGTCCATGATGACTAGTTATTACTGGTTTATAAGGTTTATACGGTAATCCCCTTGTGTATATCTAAAGCAAACATTTACAGGTACAAAATCTTTTTATATGGTTTTTAAAACGAGTTGTTTGTTCGATCTGCTTACGATCTAAGCAAGCGCTGCAATGTGTTTAAGTTCTTCAAAGCGAGGACCCCAGAGGAACCTGAAGCAAAAAAAACAGTATGTGTTGTTACAGAAGGAGGAATGTAACCTGGTGGGATAGGAGTGTGTAGGTGGGGGGGTTAAGGGTGCAGAAGGAGCAGAAAACAGGTGGGTGGTGGGAGGAGTGTGTACTTTCAAAACCAAAACAACAGTGTGTGCCAGAAAAATAAATCTCTCAGCAGAGGGAAATAAGTTAACGTCTTTACACTACGATACATGTCAACCATGGCTTTAAAGCAGGAGAAACCCCTGCTTGCTGAATGTTTATTGTGTGTGTGAACCGTTTTGTTGCCAGGCCCCTGTATGTGACGGTGGTCTACCAGGGGAAGTACTCTCACTGTATGAGGATTGGAGTCGCTGTTCCCCTCAACAGCACCGTCTATCGCCTCAGAGATGCTGTGTCACGTGAGACCAAGATCCCAATGGACCAGGTGCTATTCCTGTCTCTTTATCAGTTCAGGGTCTCACACACAGTGAGACTATGTTACAGTCACACAATGTCAGCTCACTGTTTCTAAAACCAGTTCTACCTACCTCTGAACAACAGTTTGTCATAATAAGCCCTGGGTTTTTCACGAAGTGGACTCAATGTAGAGAGAGAGAGACATTTGTAAACACAGTTGTCCTTAGGGCTGCAAACAGCTGAGTGCTAACATTGATTAAAGCTGGCAGGATGAAAATGCCACAAGAGTAAATGTAAATGAGGGCTAAAGCGGGGTAAGGAGTGATATTGTGATGACTATTATGTTTGCTATAACAGTTTAAAACATGAAAGAAACTGGATACTAAATTTTTGAAATGCACTCTCTTCTCTTCTTTCAGTTTGTTTTGACTGAAATGTACTACGATGGTTTCCATCGTTCATTCTGTGATGATGACGACGATCTTGACATCATTCAAGAGAGCGATTCCATATTTGCCTTTGAGACACCAGAGACCTTCAAACTGGAAAACATACGCACAAAAAGAGGTAAATTATACTTCATATTTATGCAAATATTCACCTTTTTTCACATTAAATTGATAGAAGGGAATCTATCGAGACTTTGTTTGTATGTTTCACAGGAAGTCTTCTGGCAAACCTGAATCATAACAACTTGAAGTATGGGACAGAAATCAGCAGGACTCCGTCTTTCATGCAGGGGGCCATGACTCCCTTGACTGCATCACCGAATAAAAACCTGGGACCAGAGAAAATTATCCTTCTGGTGTGTAACAGGGCGTGTACCGGCCACCAAGGAAAGAGGTACTGCAATTACAATATCCTATTCTGTGATGCTGATTTGTCCTCGCATGCCCGTTTCTCATGTTCTTGTCAATAATAAAGATTGGGGTATTATTGTAACACAATATCTAGGTGTTTGTTCTGGGCTATTGGTGTTGTTCAAAGCTCCCTGGACAAATTGATAAAAGCTAACACAGCTACCCACATGATGTTGTTTTTAGGTTCGGTCTGCCTTTCGTACTGTACATGGAGCGCACTGTGACCTGGGATGCTCTACAGAAAGAGATCCTGGAGAAGATGCGTCATCTTTTGAGGCCGGGGGTCTACATTCAGGTAGGAAGAGGAACAAAGCAGTTTGTCTGCACAGTAAATAAGTTGATGCTACACACAGTAAGCCGGTTTTAAAAATTGTACGGATGGATAAAAAAAAGTGTTCCAAATATGAGCATCCAAAATGAAATGTGAAATCACTGTTAGTGAGATTATTTAAGGTCATCCCTGTTGTTTTTCTGATTCCACCTTGTTAATAGAAGTTCTAACAGTGGTGTCTCTGTATGTAGGTTGGACCTTTCAGTCTCCGGGTGGTTGGCGTTGTTGGTATCACCTACCTCCTTCCTCAAGATGAGAGACCACTGTGTCATCCAACTGTGGAAAGGTCAGTTCTGCTGTTTAATACAGCATCTGTTTACTGCTTGATCAGGGCAGAAAAATGTATATCATGGTCTTCTTACAAGGCAAATATACACAGATTTTTACTTTTGTTTAAAAGTACCACTTTACTAGAATCCATTTGAATTTGCACATTGATATTGAATTACATGTTTGGAAGATATTTCACTTGTTTCCGTCTCGATCTTCATAACTCTTCCAAACAAACACGGTATATTCACACTGTCTGTACAAAAAGGTGAAGACAGGCGTGATCTTAGGTAACGGGGTGCAGTCAGAATTACAATACATGTACATCTCGTTAAGCTTCTCTTTGCACACATTGCTCTCGTAAGGCCTGCTTTGGTGACATGCCCTGACATGATTTTGTTAAAATGCCAGTTTAACACGTTTGGCCTATTACCTACATAAGGTGGCAACAACAAAACAAGTCACAACATTGTTGCTCAATAGAACCGCACGAATGAAAGTGAAGTCAAAGTCGTTTTGGGCATCAATGTGATTGATCAATATTTTACAGACAATTCTATAACCGAAGAAATACAATTTTAACTTGTATCTGCTCTTTGAGAGTAACTAAATTAATTTATTTACCATAATTGATTGACCCATCCTCTAAAGAAATGTCTTTCACACTGACCCCCATTTTTAAATTCTATGTATTTGCATGTTGATTATGTGGCACACGACTTTGCCCAGGAAAAGCCTTTCACACCAGCCTACAGTGAAGGGGGTTTATAAATGTCACCTGCCTAAATGACTTCATTTGTTTCCCACTATCATTGTTTCCATTACAGAGCATACAAGTCGTGTGGACAAGGGGGGCCACCGCATGTGAAGATTGTGGTGGAGTGGGACAAAGAGACCAAGGACTAGTGAGTGAAACAGTTGAATATTTACTAGAGTTCTGTGGTTTATTTCTTTATCTACAGTATGTTTGGTCTGTACGGAATGAAAAGGGAGCCGGTGTTGACATTAGTTTGCAGTAATATTCATTGGAAACAATATATTGGATTTCAAAAAGCTCGACTGCATACACCAAATTATATTGGTGTTCATTTGAAAGAATGGGTTAATTTTAATAACTTGCTTTGTAGACATCGAATGTGTAATCAACTGTAATTTTATTGAAGGCCATTTATTACCGGGCAGACGAACAGGTTTGTCCGTGTAAGAGCTTATGAAGACAGCACAATTGAGATGACAGAATCCGTTTTAATGTTGAGTAATAAAAAGATACGCCTAGATCTTGCAAGAATACGTGTCAGCCATGACAGAGAGGAGATGTTACTTAGAAAAAAACAATCAACCGTATCATGCATTGAACCAAAGTGTGACCTGTTAAGTATTTGAAGGCCTTCAGTGCTCATCAGGTCATCACATCTTTATACCTGCTTCCCCACATAAAGTGACTGTTCATTGACTTAGAAGGCAACGCCTTGTCACAGTCACAAACAATAAGCTTTCACACGCATCACTGCACCTTCATGTGTCAGTTTCAGTTAAGAACACAGCTTTGCAGTTTAAGGGGGAGGCAAAATCTCAATAAAATTGATGGTGACAGTCAGTGCATTGTGCAGGATGTTAAGCTTAAACTAAACAAGGGTTATTTTACAGTCGAGCCCTTGAATGTAGGTGCTTCTGCTAGTCATCACATTATTTGCTTTTGAAAAATAAACTTGCTTAATCGACTTACACATGTTCTTAATTTGAAACAGTTGTGGTTTTAAAACCACAAATAAGACAAGTCAGAATCCGAAGTTTCTGCTTACACAATCAACGACACATCCGCTCTTATTTCCTCACTTAAAGCTAATTACTATATGTGGTTAACACACACAGACACACACACCCTTTACTGGTCAAATGGAAGTCACATCTCAATCAGAAGCCATGTGTAGTTCATCAACTTTCTAGGTTGGCACGACAGCAACAGTCTTTGGCAAACCATAGGATGGAAAATCCCCGCAAGACATTGATTTAATACTCTCCAACCTGTAGTTAATGTTTGTGCAGGTATTGTTTGTGAAGCTGCTCTCAGGCCCTGGGCAAGATCCAATACTTTTTAGAAGACCTTGCAGTACGAAACAGTTTAGGGGGATGATCATCATAAGTAGTTTATGTCAGATTATCAAAAGAAAAACTGGATAACAATTACTAATCAATGGTCTTGAAATATTTTAGGACTTTACTGATTTAGGAAGCAGTTTGACCAAAACCTCACGGCAGATCTTATGATCATCGCATGACTTGAAGTGTGCTTCATGTTCCCACAGTCTGTTTGGACACACTGAGGAGGAGTACATTCCTGATGCTGAGAGTGTGTATCTGCACCGAGAACAACATCATCAGCCGCAGGCCTGCACCCTCGCTCAGTGCTTCCAGCTCTACACTAAGGAGGAGCAGGTAACGCTTTGCATCGCACACACAGCCTTTGAACGTTACAATTCCACTCAGTCGAGTACTGCAGTCAGTAGTTTGACATTAGAAAAATTAATCTTAGCACATGTCAGTGGTAAGTTTTAAAGTATAGCCTCACATTTGTCTCCTCCCCACCGGTTTATCATTCTTCTGCTGAAGCTCTAAAAGCCTTTCACTCTGTGGTTCTACTGTGTATTTGACTCCTAATGCTATGTTTGGAATATACTGAGCACAGGCCTACATATACACTGTGGTTTTGACTTGCCTGCGAGTGCCCTGGAGGAGAATAGAGGGGAAACGAGGAAAAACTCGGGCTCTTATCCCGTGTGAGTCCTGTTTTATAAGCAGTGTCGTCGGAGCTGGTCCTTGACGGCTGTGTGTCTGTGTGTTTCAGTTGGCCCCGGACGATGCCTGGCGCTGTCCCCACTGCAAGCAGCTGCAGCAGGGCCGCATTAAGCTCAGCCTGTGGACGCTGCCGGATGTGCTCATACTGCATCTCAAGAGGTTCAGACAGGTATTTCAGCTCAACCAAAACACTGTTCAAATAGAAACTAGAAATGTGGAACTAGATCTCCTTTCTGAGTATTTAGATCAAGAGTTACTCATTTTTATTTTGCATAAAGTTATTGCTTTTCTTTATCTGTGTTTGTGTTGGACTTGTTCGGGATGAGGCACTTGGGGTTAAGGGCCCGGTATCAAACCTCAATACTTTTTGGCGCTGATGAAATGTGTCTACTCTGCAGCAATGATTATATATTGAATAAAGCTGGCATCAAATATCTGGTCACATTTGTAGTCTTGTTTACTTATTTTTGGATCAGATGGCTCCCGATTTAAATTATTCATTAATTAATTCAACCTATATTTATACTTGAGACATCATTGAGGGGCGACCCTCATTTACAATGACATCGAAAAAGGAAAACAAGACAACAACAATGAGATATACAAACAGAGAAGATTTGATGGATACATTT
The DNA here is from genome assembly GCA_916701655.1 of Sebastiscus albofasciatus. Taxonomy (NCBI): domain Eukaryota; kingdom Metazoa; phylum Chordata; class Actinopteri; order Perciformes; family Sebastidae; genus Sebastiscus; species Sebastiscus albofasciatus. Next base: position 39,975 of record CAKAOI010049612.1, read on the forward strand.
GGATATTTAAGAATTTAATCTTTTGTCCCTTTTAAACATGTATATTTTGGCAACGTTCTTGTATGGATGCTCCTGTTATACAACAATGACCATTTAAGATCTCTGGCTTCATTTATTTATATTTAAATGGGGGGATTAGAGGGTTATGACCTGCAACAAAGGTCCCAAGGCTGGGATCAAACCCGGGACGTTGCAGTTATATGGCAGGCACACTCTGCTACCAAGGCGCTCCAGAAAAATCATTTTCATATTGATACTGAAACTCCGATATCTAGTCGGCACCAATATTGAAACATTTTAAACGCCACTCAGCCGCACTTGTGTTCCTAAAGGGATTTCATTTTATTTTCTGAAGCATGCATCCTTGGTAGGTTTGACTAAATGGATCTTAAATGTAAGGAAAGAGCTGGCTGGCGCTCCAAACAATCAATCAAGTAGTTAAAAGTCCTTGGTACACAGCTACTGTATACTTTTCATGGACCCCCAAATAAACTGAGACTACATGAAAACAGATAACCCATCACCAACGAGTCAGTAGGCTGAAGTCGTTCCCTAAATGCTGATGTGTTAATCTTGGCCTCTGTTTCAGGAGGGGGACCGCCGGGTGAAGATGCAGAACATGGTGAGGTTCCCGCTGATGGGCATGGACATGGCACCTCATGTGGTTAAGAGAAGCCAGAGCAGCTGGAGTTTACCTTCCCATTGGTCGCCATGGAGACGCCCTTACGGCCTGGGAAGAAACCCCGATGACTACCTGTACGACCTGTACGCCGTGTGCAACCACCATGGGAACATGCATGGAGGCCACTACACAGGTTAACACTAGAAACACTTGTTGCCATGGAAGAATTAAGCTGTATAGTAATGTTGTTCATCATCCATTTTGACCCGTTTGTCCCTTTTTGCTTTGCACTCACAGCGTACTGTAAGAACTCCATCGACGGTCAGTGGTACTGCTTCGACGACAGCGAGGTTTCACCGGTAGCTGACGATGACGTGTGTCAGCAGACGGCCTACATACTGTTCTACCAGCGGAGGACTGTTATTCCTTCGTGGTCGGCCAACAGCTCTGTTGCTGGTCAGTATTTAGATTTCCAGTCATATTGTGTGGAAGTCAAAGTGTAGTTTATGAACATAGCCACAAACATATACCACACTACCATGGTGACAGAAGGTTTAAAGTTAGATACTGGAGAGAAACTAACAAACAAGCAATGTAAACGGCTTAATGAGAGTGAAGCCGTACCTCGGATTAGGATTGTAATGTGCACGTACCTTCCACACATGTCAGACTTTTTGGGAAATTTCCATGTTGTTTGAGGAAAAATACCTAGATAAAATGCCTCACCGTGGCTCTGAACCTTTAAAGAAACTAGAGTTTTCATTGTCCGTTTTCGCAGGTTCCACCAGTTCTTCCCTGTGTGACCACTGGATCAACAGGTTACCTGGCAGCAGGCCTGCTAGCTTGGCCTCCGGAGCCTCATCCAGACGCACCTCTCTGGCATCACTGGCCGAGTCAGTAGAGTTTCCAGTAGAGCGTAATGAAGATGATGGTGAGACGATGCTTATATTTGTTTTCATATATTTGATTTTGCAGGTGTCTGATTGTAATTCTTTATTTCATTACACACACATGACCTGCTGCCGTCTTATGACTCATATATTAAACTTCATAATTTACAAAGCACAAAGGACAGAGTTAGCTTTTGATTTTGATCATCATAAAAGCAGAACCATGTCCACCCACCAGATGACACTGGACTTTAACATTCAGAAGACTAAAACCAATACAAAACAGAACATTTGGCAAAACGTCCGTTACAGACCAAAAAAGACGAAAGAAAACGGCTTCAAAGAGACCGTTTGCTTTCTTTGAGTATTCCACCTTTTTAAAATGAGCAACACAAACCTTTGTACAAAGCGCAATGCTCTTTCCACTGACAATATTTCTGTTGGAATCAAAAGATACCACTAAGGTTTCCCAGAGTTCCTTGCAGTCAGGAACTCTCCCACCTGAACGTACAAATCCCCAACTCCAAAAATCCCATCATTATTGTTTAAAGAGGGAGAGTATCGCAGGAACAAGGCAGAAAGTGACTCGACATGCGTCACATGTGACTGGGCCGAGCCAGACAACATGCCTGACAGAGCTCTGTACTGTGGGAAACCTCACATACCGAGTGAATCCAAATTGAGACAGACGTTGGTTTGGGCTGCCGTTTGTGGTTAATGTAAGTGTAGGCTCTGTTTAACCCTCCTGAATACAGGCTCAGCAAAGAAATGTTGGCCAGGCAAACTGATATTTAACTACAACTTTCACAGATCTTACCACGGATAATGCTTCCAAGTTATGTAATGTATTTAGGTATACAACCAGGTTTTTTTATTACTTATATGAGTGCCTAAACATTGAATTGTCGCATCGATATTTAACATAAGTTATTTTATTACTTGTAGTCATTGTGGCGGTAATGATTCCCCAGATTTCCAGAACCACATAATACAGAAATATACGCTTGGAGAAACAAATCTCACAAGTGCCTCCACGATGAAAGAAATGCGTCTTTGATAATAAACAAATGTCTCTTTCATAATAAGGTAATGTGTATGAATAGGGGGTTTCATTGAAAATAAACCAATAAACAAAATAAAGCCTGCGGGCGTTAGGTTATTGTTAGGCAAGCACACACTCTTGCATGAACAGCACTGAGGTCTGCCTTGATGCAGGTAACTTAGAGGAAATGTATTCTTTAATATTCACTCCAGCTAAGTTTTTAAAATCACCCTCAATAAGAAAGGTTAAGACAGCAAAGTAGTTTCAATAGGGCCTAAAGACCAGAGTTTCTGGCTGAAATGAGGTCTGCATTTAGTTGAGTATGGATCAGAATGCCCTGGGTGTGCAGATCCTCACCTCTCTTAAGCCCTAAAGAAAGGCCGTGGAGAGGGGAAATGCACCAAACTGCTCTCAGCTGTTAATTAGGAGTCAGTTCCCCCCCTCCTACCCTCCACACCCTGCACAACAGCTGATCTGAATCACCTCCAATCAACTCAGGGGAACTGTGACTTTCAGCTAAAAGTAATGACAGCAAGTACCAAAGAATGAGGGACTGCTACATCGTTATTTACTCATTTATTACATTTATTTACTAATTATTAATACAAATTAATTATTTTCAAATATATTTTGGCACAAATTACAAAATCTACTTTTGTGCTCTTGTAGTCAGTGAGAGTACATGCACACCTTAGCAGAATGGAATTGTTGTTGTCGTAATTTGGATTCATTTAGGGTTTCCACTTTGAGGCCTCGTCCACACGTACACGGGTATTTTTGTAAACGTAGCTTTTTTAGCGTTTTGGCCTTTCGTCCACACCAAACGCCGACTTAGGTCTCTAAAAACAAAGCTTTTGTAAAACTCCGTCCGGGGTGGAGATTTTCAGAAACTCCGTTTTCAGTGTTGATGTGTGGACTGGGTAAACAGAGTTTTTGGCTTGTACCGTCAGAGTGTGCACCGTTATCTCTTTTCTAATGAGGTGACATGTGAACGGCGGATGTGGCCGAATAACCTACAAAAAGGAGTGTTTACACATAAATGTACAGTTACTCTTCCACTATATTGAGGAACAGAGGCGTCAGAATGCGCTACGGAGGTCACTGCTATTTATCCAATGCAACACTCCCATGATGCCGCCCCCGTCGCCGGTGTGTTTGTTTGTTTGTGTGTTTAAACCTGCCCACTGACCATGACAGCGCTTCAATTGTGTTTTTTGTTTTCGTCCAGAGCTTGTGTAGTCGGGATTGAACTCATGTGGAAAAACACCGTTTACAAAAATACCCATGTACGTGTGGACTAGGCCTGTTAGTCCAGTTGAGTGTCTTTAACAAAAAATACATTTCTTTTTCAAATGTTTCCTTGTTTTCAGGAGGATTCTCTGTCCGCCCTTTTGTGAGGAGCATTCAGCGTCAGAGCTTGTCCTCCAGGTCGTCCATCGCGAGCCCTTTAGCCTTCAGTGACGGTGGGATAAAGCCTTCCTGGTCCCTCTCCGCGAAGCTGCACATGAGATCCAACTCGCCCTCGCGTTTCTCCCTCGACTCTCGGTGTTCTCCTCCTCTGGAGAGGATAGGAGAGGCCTGCGATGACAAAGTCTCCACGTCCTGTTTTGGCAGCTACAGTAGACACGAACGCTACTTTGGCAGCAGGACTCCCCTGTCTATGATGGAGAGCAACTTCAGTGAGCAGGACAACAACAAGAGGTTCATGGACATGATGTACTGCAGGGCTCCCACTCCGGTGGAAAAGAAGAGCGGCAAAAACGAGGCGACTGAAAACAACAACCAGATCACAGCTATAGACCAAAACAGTCTACCCGCCCAAGCTACTCCCTCCAAAGAACAGAAACGCAAGAGCAGTATCGGGGGATTTGCCTCAAAGGCAGAAAGCGCAGGCTCCGCAAAGAATTCCAGCAAAGCGGAGCAAGAGAAAACCTCCAAAAAGCGTTTGTGCTCAACCCATAAGATCTGCACTGCTGAGACGTCTTCCAGTACACCTGTGAAAGGTAAAAAAGCGAGCAATACTAAAGAGAAGAGTGTAAATGCCAAGAAAGGCTCCTCGACACCCAGCGGAACTCCCTCCAAAACAAAGGAGGTAGCTCAACCTCTAGATGCAACGCCGCAGCGCAAGCCATTCGTCCGCTCCACACCTCAGTCCTCAGCTTCTCCCTCTCCAACCGCGAAGAAGAATACCAGCGTCGCCGAGAAAAGCTCCGCGAGCAGTCGGAAAAGGCTGGTGGAAAGGAGCTACAGCAGAGATTCTATGCACACCAGTCCGCTGGTCGACAGCCTCCGAAGCAGCTTGGCGTCCCGCTCCTCGCTGTCGAAGAGCGGGGAGAGCAACCGGCCCGAGAGGAGATCTGTCAGGAGCTCCAGCAGCAGCTCTTCTGTCACCAGCCTGCGCTCGCCCAGCGTGTCCACCAGAGACCTGCAGCGTGGCAGCAAATCGGAGGAAAAAGGCTTGTCTTTCTTCAAGAACGCCCTCCGACAAAGGGAAAGCCGCCGGTCGGCTGATTTAGGGAAAAGCACCCTGCTTGCCAAAAAGGCCTCGGAGAGGACGTGCAAGCAGAACGGACAAGCCAAGGACATCATCATCGGCGGCGATACGGGAAAGACAGGAGACGCTGTGTCCTCGCAGACGTCCATAGGGCCTATCGGAGGGGAATCAAAGTCAGAGACAAAGGAGTCTTCCAAGCCCCCCAGCTCTCTCAGTCGCACTCTGTTGAACGTTGGCAAGTCCAAGTCTTCCACTTCCGAAGTAAGTCTCAAGTCTCCCTCTAAAGGGAAGAAGCCTCTCGAAAGGATGGCGTCTTCCCGAAAGCTGTCGTCAAGCATGCAATCTCCCGCACGTACAACAAAGAGGCCTCAATGATAAACCCCATAGTAGTAACATTGAACTTACATAATGCAGCTATTTTCTTTGTGCCTAAGTTTCAGTGAGCAGCAGATACATTTGTAAGGAGACACATTTTTTTGATGTTATGCTTTTTGCATCAGATACATAACGCTGGCTTTGAGGTTTTCAATATCGGCAGCCAGCTTTATTTAGCTGTACTGGATACAAGTACTGTACATCATCTGCATATTTGGGGCGCCAAACAGTCGCTTGGTATGCTGCCAGTTCTAGTCGGTAAAGCCATGTGTATTGTTACCAATTACACCTTTTTGAGCATTAGGTAGGGTTTTTGATGCGAGTGAGACAATCGCTTAGATGTTTTTCTGGCATGGAGGGGTACTTTGGTATGCCATATGTGCATTCAGCTGTACAGCACAACCTGTTAGATTTTGTGCGTGCTGGAGGCTTATATGACAGCTGACAGAATTCCCTGTTGGAAATCCTGAAATCCAATTATCTTCCCTTCAGAACAAGAGGCTTGTTATATTGAAACACTTCAAACATTAAAGTTTAGTTCGCTTTGCAATAAATTATTCTGCTGACGCAAACCGGATTTAAAAAATGCAGCAGCTCATGCATTTAAAGAAATTAATGGGGTAAGAAGCGTTTTCACCTTCTACGCACCAACAATGCATAATTTGTCTTTTTTTCTTTCGGATTAAGGTGGAATTAAAGCCGGCTGTTGACGCTTAAGCCTCACTGCCGTTTTCTATAAGCATTTAAAAGCTCGATATTAGTGCGAACAGAAGCGTAACATCACAAATAGTCTCCGGACAAATACTGAAACTGAGTTTGACGCTCACACGTACATAACGCACACACAAGAGTTTCATTCCCAAATAATAGTGGCTTAGCGTTCAAAGTAGCTCTCATTGATTTGTTTTTAAGCAGATCAAATTGAGCATTGATAAGTAAAAACCTGCAATCTGTTTTTTTTCCAAACACTTTCTCTCCATACAACCTCATGCATCGGTTTCATAGGTAGTTTGTCTAAAAGCTGAGGAGGAAAAGACGTCAGCTGATGATATTTACTGATACGTTTCATGTCTTAAGAGCTGAAAAAAGACTATAAGAGATGATAAATTCCCGATTATGTACATTAAAATAAGACATACAGAGGTGATGGCAGGACCTGGACCAAAAAGATGAAAAGGAATTAGAATCTGTACACACATTGAGACAAATTGTCCAGTATTTTAAAGCTTTATTTTTGTTTAATACTTAGTACTTTTTGGATAGAAATTTATTTTATCAAATACTTATTGAAGTTAACAACGTTTTTTCTCAAAAGGGATGGTGTGTTTTGGAATGAAACCCTTTAAAAAAATCACACACACATATGTGTCTGTACAGATATTGACAAATTATATAGTATATAATAACCCATTTTTTTTCATTTCCACGAGCAAGATGAAAAATGATCTTAAGCGCCTTTCAATACTGTACATGGAAACAAATAATTGCCTTTGGCAACATAGTAGTCTACTACTGTATGCATCACTGAGTAGGAATGTTGTATTGTTCGCACTTTGTGTAGATAAGATAGGTTTCTTTTACCCAGAACGTATATATACATACATACACAACTAACTTAACAGTGTAATTATCTCATTTTGAATATGTCGTCATGATTTCAAGACATATCGTAAAGTATAGTGTCAACAGGCCTTTTTAGACTTGAACAAAAGGTCAAACTGGTTCATTCATCTCAATGTTCCCGGGGTCGTTTTTTAAGGAATCACCCCGTTACTACACCTGGTGCTGTAACAGACCGACGCTCCTCTGGCGCTGATATTTCTCAAACGAGCATATTTTTTAAAATGCCGATGTTCAGAACTGTGACCACACACTTTCAGTGAGCCAGAAACCCTGTTGGCAGCATTTATCATAACCTGTGGTACCTCATTGGAGAAGAAGACAATGACTTTTTTTTTTTTTTTTTCTCTTCTTCATCATCATCTGGCTGAAACAGAATATAATGAGCCATTTAATTAATCACAGAACTCCATTTATACTGTCTCTGAGCAGCAAATATGGATACGTAGGCTGAATTTTTCTCAACTACCAGACACTCCACGGCGTATTTCTTTTTGCAGTATAAATGACAAGAGGCAGGATATCGTCACTGCAGCTGCAGTTTAGGAATATTTAGCTGCAATATCATTGTACAATTACCCCACATGCAATACTCATACATTAGATACCAGCACAGTGTATGTTTTTAAAGAATGAATGTGGTTATATCATTAAAATCCAACCATTAGTAAGTATACTTTTAACATAATCTTTGACTTATAGATCTACAGCATTTCTCTCAACTGTTTCTCTGTAGCATCTACCAGGTTTACATTGGTTCTCAGATGGTTTCAGAGGAAATGCCACTCAATTTAAACATGCGATGTATGTTATTTAAACGGCCTGTACGTAGTTTGAGCAAATCAGCAGCCTTAATGTGCCTGGCTTTGGATGTGTGACATTGTTTTGGGTCGGAAGTCACATCTCATGATGTTGAAATTAGCTGTAAAGCAACAGTTATGCTGTTCATCAATGCACTTTTGGTAGATAAAACTGCTATATGATGACATTTTTAACCCAAATTCCACACATCATTATTTAAATGTGATCTAATTAGGCCGTAGAGAGACACACGGCCAGATATAAATTATGTATAAATACAAAATGTGTTTACTCCTCCTAGCTCTGACCAGCAGCAGTCAGACCCAGTCTTCCAAAGGGGGGGGACTCTATTAATGTCCTATACCTACCGTTATCAATATTATAGCGGCTGCTGTGTTCAAACTGTCACGGACCGTAGAAATAACCTACCGCTGTTTAAAATGTGCTGGTATTCCTGTAGCTGCTCTTTTCTACTTAACGTTGTAATCTATCAGGAAACTTGTGCATGGCACTTTGGATCAAAGCAGGACAATTGTATGTCATTGTGGCTTTCACCGTCTTGTTTGCCTGTTTTTTAAGTCTGTCATTAAGTTGTAGTGGCTAGTAACGCATTTCAGAGCTGGATCGTGCCATCACTTTTACTTGTTTGTCCATTCCTCCACTCTCTAAATGAGACGTTTATTGGATTACGTGTATAGCCAAACCCGCTGCATTAGGACTTTTGACATCTTAATGTGGTTTTTTGTTGTATTGTAAACAAGGATCAGTAGACAAACGTCAGTCAGGCTGTATAATATTCAAATAGGGGTCCAACCGAACGTTTTTTTTCTGACGTTAATGACAATTAGTTTTGTTTTCCAACCATTCATCCATAACAACTGTGTTTATAGCCACCACATTGCCTAGATTACATGTAAGAATAGATATGGATATGAGGGTTCATTCAGTTTAGCAACTTGGTGGCGTTGTACAGTCTAAATTATGTAGTATATTTGAAAAATCCCATTGTATTTGAATGTCAGCAGTATCACCTTGGTCCTGTGTTATGTCACAGGAACCTGCTGTCATTTAGTGACAGTTTTTATCAGTCGCTTCCAATCATAACAACTGCTTTTTAAATGTTTTTTTACGCCTAGTGGTAGAGCAATAATCATCCCATTCATCAGACTAGGGAAGCTAGGGAGGTTTGAATTACCAAAAAGTGCAACATGGCTGACTTTTGAGTGCTCAAATGGGCCATTGAAGACCAGACAAGTACTGTACTCCATATGAGAAATATAAACATATATATATACAATTAATCCAAATCCATACCTGTTGAAACAAGATGTCAAAAATCAATATAAAATGTAAGAGAAAAATGAATCAACATCTTCACAGAATTGATTTTTCCTCGCTAGCTCTCTTCACCGCAGTCGTCGTCTGTGTTTTTTTTTTTAATTTGTCGTCGATGTACAGAGTTGAGAATGATTAAGGAATGCAGTATTGCATGAAAACGCTAATGCATGTCTTTCATTAACTATGCAAGAGTCTGCGGCCGTGTACAGTAGAAAAGCAGAGCATGGCTGATGTATTCCATTGCTTCATTTTGCACACCAATCCAATATTTAGAAATTGTAAATGACAGAATATTTCATCTGTACAGTTTAAAAAAAAAGGATTCAACTTTTAAAAGATCTATTTAAACGCCGTGATTTTTCTTTTAGCAATTCTACCATTTAATGTTTTTTTATATTTTGTAATTCTGCTAATCTGTGCTCTCTGGGTGCTCCTACCGAACTAGGTAGGTTACAGTCTTTTTGTTTCATATTTACTGTTGTACACCAGCAGAGACAACACTATGGATGCGATAATCTCTATGTGATTACTAAATAGCCTCATGTATGTATGTATGTATGTATTGTGAAAAAGCCTTCCATTAATTCAGTGATAACCGTTTGTGAACCCGTTGAAATGTTCTCCGCCGCATCAAAGATGTGGCCGGTTCTCTAATATAAAGGCAAATAAATAAATATAAATATATATATATAGAGCTAAATGCAATAATGAAAGATCGTACATTTGTAGTTTTTTATATTACAAATGTAATGGACAATGACATTAAAATGTAAATGTTCAGTTAGTACTTTTTGTAGTATTTATGCCACGTCAATCATTATTATTTTTGTATTCGAAAATCAGCAAACAAAACGACAACTTCCAAACATGCGTTAAAGCAGCACCACTATTTTCTTTTTGACGTGGGTATCACTCTAGTTCTTAAAAATGCAAATAACAGAAGTAAATAACTCCTGTGTTGAGTTATTGTTGTGATGTTTTGTTTTGTTAACAGTCACAGAACGTTTTTTTCAAGGAAAGCATTAATTAATGTTAATTATCTGCAACATGTTTGTGTAATTTTACCACTGAATCAAAGTTGCAATAACCACTTGAAACTGAAATACCCAAATCTTTCTGATCCTGCAGATACTGTATGTAGCAATACAGCTGTGTGTTGTCCTTAATATTAAACAGGACTCAAAATACATAACTTATATTGTGAGTTTGGGGTAAAATTGTTTTTGGATTTGCAGATAGATGAGGCTTTTTTTTTTTTTTTTCCCCCAGATGTAAACACTACAAACTTATAATGCTGAAACTTTTCAGAAGCCTTAAGCGAAACAAATGGTAATAATGGATAGTGTGTGTATTTTTCTTTGGATGAAACCAAGGAGCTGTGTGATGGATGAATGTCATGAGTCTCATTTTAATGTTTTTTAATCTAACAAAGAACACTACAGTGCTAAATGCAGAGCACGCCTCCCCCTTTGACCTTTTTTTGTCTTTTACTTTTCATTCATAAAGCATTTTGTAAAAATACAGTGCATTTATTGAGATTTCACTTAATGCCGTTTTACTGTATTCCTTGTTGTACCAGGTTCAGGAGGCTCTTTTTTAAAAATGTTAACATTAGGGCCTCTGTTCTTTCATTTGCCTCTTAAATGTTTCCTTAAATTCTTTTTTTTCTATTTTTTTAAGAGCTGTGTTTTGACATCCAATAGTTCATTAGACCTGTGTCAAAGTCTTTTATGTTAATTTATTTCTCTTTTTTTGTTATCATGTATGCACTTTTCAATTTTATTTTTTATTTTTCCAAAAGGACAAAATGTGTATATACTTTGTTGGTTTACCCATGCAAGTATAAAATTAAAAATCGGATTAAAAAATGTTAAAAGTTCCAGTGTTGTCTTGTTATTAAGGTTTGTTAGTGTGAGTGTATTCCTTCCAACACTAGAGGGAGCTTTACTCTAACAGATTGTCCCTCAGCATGACTCTACTACACAACATGGAGCTCTTGGATTTCACTGGTTTTATAGAGACTCACTGATGCAGCATTAAAACAATAATTAAAGTTAAATGAACATTGAAGTTATTGTGTGTTACTGATCCCCAACTTGAGGTTGATTAATGCCAGGAAAGCCTGTGGTCTCACCTTGAGCCAGTTATGAGTGTAACCACCTAACAGTGGGCTCAGTTCTCCGATCTACAACACCGTCCACAGTCTGTCTCCATAAAGTGTTTGTGTTCTCGCAGCTGTCAGAAGTTGTACTGTAGCAACATGAGACACATTTTTGAAGGTGTTTTTTTTATTTTTAACATGCTAAGAAGCCCCTTTCATCCCGTTCAGATCCAGTCGGTGGTTGGACAAGCGAGCGTACGAGCACACAAATCCACCGTCATTGTCTCGCTGCTGCAGAGACTGTGTATTATCAGAGACCTCAAGGCTGTGCAATACATGAGCGCCTCTAACATTTCTGGGCAGGATTATTATTTCAAGCTTTTTTCCTGGCTGCAGAATACAGAGGGGTGCTGGGGAGGAGCTGGGATGTGCAGATGCAAGCATGTCTGAGCTCAGGGGCGTCCACTTGTCATTATACTTCAGCACCTACGGCTGCAAAGATTAGTAATAGTTTTAATAAGCAATCAGATCAGGCAGGAAATAAAAAGTGACGAGGCACACAGCAGTGCCCACTGCGCTGTAAAAAGCACACTCATCATGGGCTGTTTCCAGCTCAGAGCCACTATGATTCATCAACTGCTAATTCTTTAATAGATTCATTATGCTTTAAAATGTCAAAAAAGACAAGTGATCAGTGCCAGCACTTAATGTCTTTCAATTATTTATTTTGAAGCTGCAGCCAGCAATTTTTTTTTTGCAAACTATGAGTTAAATGTTAATCAGTAGTGGTGGAAGAGGCACTCACATCATTTACCCTCATCTTTCCAACATAATAATAATAAACTACTGTGAGAAACAACCAGCATAGCAAAATGTGAACTTATTTCTTCTCGAAACGTTGTAAATGATGTTATCTGAAAATAAAACCAAACAGATTATTATTATTTTAGGAAAGTTACAGTCAATTAGCATATTTCTTCAATACAAATTGTAGCTTGTGTCCTAAATACAATCCACATGACGGTATTAATTACAAGCTTATTTACCATCCTTTGATTTAATTTTCAGTAATTTCAAGTGAACATTATTTGTGTAATATTTATATGGTGAAACCAACCGGGGTCATTTTGACCCCGATATAAAATAATTGAAATAAAAAAGTCATTCAAACTTCAACAGTTTTTAAATTTACTTTAAATTGGGACATGAAAAACATGAACTCAATAAATGGTTCTATATATTAAAGGGAACATATGAAAAACTTTTTCAGTGCTTGTGAACATCTGGGTATCTGGAGTGTCTACCAACCCACAAACTGTGAAATAAGACAACCCAGTCATTTTTTGTGGGCTGTCTAGATCAGAAAACACATAATTCAACGAGCCATTCAGATTTGGCTCCCCCTTCCTATGTCACATGCAGGCTCATTACAATATATCGCCCACAGCTTGAGAACTACCTTTACAAAGGTGCACCATATTTTTCTTTGCAAGCCAATCGGAGCAGACTGGGTGAATACAGGTATACTCAGACAGACAGTATGAGAACAAATAATGTGTTTTTTGAAGATTAAAGCATGTAAAAGATGTTCGAGTAGAAACCCAAAATACAAGTATACCTGGAAATGAGCATGATATGTAGCTTCACTATGCAGAATTGGGAAAAGCACTAATTAAAACAGAAACGAAAAACAATGATATGAAGTTATTAGGAACAAATTGATTGACAAAGTCATGCAAAATTGGAATAATAATAGATAAATGACAAGAAGTACACCTCTGGGGCAGTGACCCTGTCAGATAAATGTAGTATTTTGCCTCTGAAATGTAGTAGAGTTACTCCAGTGGAGTACAAGTATAAACTACAAGTACTTCAAAATTGTACAGTACAGTTACATCCCTCCACATTTACTCATTTTACAGGAAATAAAAGGACTTTGGTGGCCAGAATAACTTCTTTATTCCATACAGCAGATCCAGCTTTTACAGTTCACTCTAATACAGGAGTTAATGTTGTGAGTACATAACCAGATCATCTGGCAAACATATTCAGAAGAGGCCAGGATGTTGTAGCATCTGTCATCATCCTGCTGATTCCCAGTCAGTGGGTCATCTTAAAGCAGCTGTTAAACCAAAGTTTGAAGTATTCTAGTCCCACTCTCTCTATTTTCTGCATCAGCGTGTTGGTTAATACCATAAAACACGACAGCCAGTCAGCTTCTTGGCTGAGATCCACCTCATGAATCATTTGAAAATTTCCCTGGTAAGCAGAGGACGCCGTTTACTCTCATTCTCCAGCGCTTTTTTAAATGGAGCCGGACCGGCATCTGACTCCCCCCTTCTCACGATAATATCAGTCCCCCACGGTACACTGGAGTTACTTTAGCAATTCGCCCGTGGTTTTATCTCCTTTGTCCCCTCTTTTGACTCCACCCCAGAGAGTGCAGAAAAATCAATAATAATTGATTTTAGAAGGCAGGAAAAAGCGGTTGGAATTCAAGGGAAGAAGCAGAGGAAGACAGAGACAGAGAGGTAGCGGCAGAGAGGTGCGAGACCCTAAGCATAATATGCATGTGCTGGCACAGCTAAAGGTCACCGACATGAACCTGTCTGTAACAACAGATTATGGAGTGTCTATAGGCCTCACCGCTACGGAGGTCTCACATGTACGATAAGAATAATGGCAGCTGTTAACCTCTTAACTGTAAATCATTGTAATCCGTGAAGAGGAAGGTGTGTTCAAGTGCAACTGGACAGATTATTTGAAATTACTTTCTTGTGTTCCTATATAGAAGGGCAATTGTTGATTTAGTTGTCCCTGACGTTCATTGTAAAGTGGGAAATAATGTACCAATGCTACATCAGTTGTAAAATCTGCTGCCCCACTATCAACACTTCTTGTAGCAGCAAGTTAGTTTCCCGTTTTCTACTATCAGCTTCATTTCACATTCACACTGCCTTGTTTGTTATCCCCTTTTTCCCCCCAGACCACTAAATCAACCTTTCGCAGGGTAATGTTCAAAGCAGGACAAGATAGCAACAGACGTTCACTACAGAGGAGGAAGAGCTGTTTGATTTCTATTGCAGTATCCGTCCGGGGTTCCGGCGGGTCAGCGTGGCTGACAGCCTGGAGATTGATAGTTGAGATCTTTCCCAGGCGGAACAGTGTTGGACAACATGAGCAGTGATCCACGGCACCAGAGGAGCGGGGTGGAGGTGGGCCGGCTGCAGACGTGGTGTATCCCTCAGTAAAGTGTGTGTGTGTGTGTGTGTGTGTGGCCATGTCCCCCCTGTCATCAGGACTGCTGAATGGTACTCCGGACCTGCAGACTTAGATCTAAGCACCATGCGGGGCCCATCAGTGGTTCAGGACGAGTACAAATTCAGAAGAAAAATATGTTTTATTTCCTTTTTTGTTCCTTGTTTTTCTTTATTGAATTTTTATTATTCCCTTCTGTCATTTCCTTTCCTCCTTCTCCTTTATCTGGGGTTTCAGACAAAGCAAATACACCAAGATTAGCAGCGAGAGAAATCGTCACTCTTCCTGATTTTGATCAGAGCCATCCGAACGGTGAGTTGATTTTAATATAGATGCGCGCACACACATGGACATCCAATCACAAAGCTGTTACGCTGTTGAACTGATGTTTTTTTTTTTCTCTTATGAAAATAACATCATAATTTGTTCAATATCATAATAGTGATTTTGGAGGTTGATACTCGTGTGGTTGGGTCATGCTCCCCTTTAGAGAGTGTGTGTTTGTGTGTGTGTGTGTGTGTGTGTGTGTGGTGGGGGTCTACACATTGTTTCATCTTCAGATGCTTATGGTCGATATTAGAGAGGTGAGATTGAATTGTTTTGTCAAGTAGCTGAATGTTGAATTAATCACAGAAACAATGTGTTCCCATAACATGTGAAATATTTAATCATCGACACATATAATAGATATGAATATCTAAACATCCAAGTGTCAGCGTATTACAATATCTCACATGTTTCAAAGGTGCCGCAGAATTAGGGGGTGTCACAATATACTTGTATTGACGATAACCGTGATGTTAAATAATTAAATATTGATATCATGTTCATAATTCTTCTATGGTAATATTGTGTAAATAATCCACCGCCTCTTAAATCATTTTATATGTACAGTTATAGCTGCAGATTCTCTCATCACCTCCCTAAACTTGTATTTTGAGTGTAATTCACATGCCAAAAAAGTGACAAAACACACAAAAAACAAAGTTAGAGATGGATTTGACTGATAACTTTTTTTTAAATTTTCTATAGATAACATGATAATATTGTTATCGTGAATTCTTTTGGCCAAGATGATCTTGTAGTGAAAATCTGTTACTGTGACAGCGCTAAGCAGAATACAAACTAATCCTTTTGGTCCAAGTGTTTGGTATGATTTAAGTGTTGGCTTGGCTGTAAATTCAGGCTGCAACCCGGTCGCTAGACAAAATGTTTGCGTTGTACATATCTGCCAACCACGAATATGATGAATTGGTTTCTGAACCAAAAATATGTTTCATATCAGCCTTGTATCACGCTTCCAGAAACGCACAGTGCCACGTGGGTAACATTGTGAAATGATTGGTTAGGTTTGGGTAATAAAACTACTTTGTTTAGATTAGAAGGAATATCATAGTTTGTGTTATAATAATAACGTAAAAACGTAAGTAGTGTAGATGAGTAACAACCACCCTTAGTGGACTTTCTTACGCAACGTTACGTAACAAGCGTAAAGTCAATGTTTATTTTTGGTTTCACACAGGACACGAATGGCAGTCTCCTGGGTGATAGTCCTGTGTTTGTTGGACCCATCCACCACCTTTAGTGGACTTTGCCGCTCGTTATAATACCACGTAACTGTCATACCCATGGAGAGAGAACTGGATACAGCGTTGGAGGCAGGCTCTCCTTAATTTCTATGAGAGTTGCTTAGTGCCGAGCCCGGTATAGCATGGTATAAAATTACCCAGATCTTCCGGCGATCTACCGCATCCATTGGGCCCATAGAGCAGGCGCAGTAGCGTTTCCTTTAACTCCGCCTCCCAGCCCTCGGTCCAGCCACGGTCTGGGGCTCATTCACATGAACAGAGGAAGGGAAATAACACTGGATTCGGCTATTAGTACATTATACATCTTTTATAGGACCTAATGATTTAAATAAGGGATATTCATACTGGTAAGTTGAGCTACCTCAAAAAAAAAAGCTGCTGATTTACAGATGTCTCTGTAATGTAAGTATATATGAAAAACTCTTTTTGGGCCCAATGGCATCACTTGATGGACACAGAAGTTGTAATTCCACCACAAAAATTTGCTTCAAAGTCCGGCGCTCTTCCTGGGAGCTTGTTCATACCACGTAACTTTCAATAATGGTCGCTCATTGTACTACGTCACTCGCTTTGACCGAATACAAAAACATCGATATTCAATGTGGCTCTGCAGAAAACATACAATGCCAACATGTTTTCCTGACGACCGGGCTGTGTAAATCCAAAGTGTTTTACAGCAATAGCATGCAGTATGGATTAAATATCCAACAGGTTGTAATGACCCTTCGCTCAGCGCTGCTCAGCAGATTTCTACCTTCAGTGTGCTTTCAGTTATTCCGATGATGTGATTCTGTGTTCGGCCACATTTCCATCAAAGTGGGATAAAAAATACCTGAACCTGTCAGAGAGCGGGTCAATACCAAGGTCTTCATTTGCATACATGTACATGCATACAGTTATGGAATACCAATAGAACGTGAAGATTATGTTTGTGAACCATTCAGTCCGGGTGTTCTTGTTTGTTTACAATGGCAGATGCAGCTATAGTAACCCTGGTGAAATAAAGCAAACTGAATAATAAGAATAAGTGACCTTGTTTGTGAAATGCATGTTGATCTTGCAGGAAAACATACACGGCAGATCATTTCAGGGCTTTTGGAACGTGGAAAAAGATACTCAAAATCAAGTATAAAGACACTTTCTGGGGTTTACACGCTGTGAAACAACAAGCCAGACAAGGAAACCTCCAGTTGGCCATTTGTGAAAATTGCCAATAAGTGAAACCACATCATGGTCTGCGAGGGGTCCAGAGCTGTCACATCTGAGAGTAACAATAATACAGCAGCACTACTGCTGGATTAAAGCGGCAACAGAAATCTGGAAATGGACCCAGTGGACCGTAAACGGGGATAATGGGCCGACCGGCTCTGCCAGAAAACACCGGAAGTCACCGTCTTGCAATTTGCAGCCATTAAAGTTATTAGACCACCTGTTGGATTTTTTTTCCGAGGAAGACACACATACGTACAGGGCCTGTCAAGAATGAAATCGTTTACACGTTGAGAGGAGACAAACCTTTTCCAACATGAAAATATTCAACTGCGGTTTGCAATCATATACCCTGACCCTGAATGTAAATCTTTACATATTACAGGCAACAGAAAATACTCATTGTATGACCCTTTAGCTTTCCTACAGGAACAAAAGGTTTTGAAGGAACCATATTTTAAAGAGGCTTCACTGCTCATGAATCCTCTTTATCATGATTCATGGTTTCATGAGCACAGCAGCTAATACGAATATAAAGCCAGATGCCCCCATATGCTGTTTCACCATTATTTATTTATGAATGAATGTTCTCCAACTGCACTAATATGTCCCCGGGCTTAGGGAAATGGCCTAATGTATTTGTTAAGCTTGGTCTGGGATTCTTTATTACCTGTCAGATCTCTAAAAGTAACACTTTATCATGCGATTTTATTCCTTTTTCTTTTCACCCCCCTTACGATACCGAGGATCTTAGTGGATGACGGTTGAGCCTGTGGAGGCACCAAGATCCACATAAATGTTCTTATTATTATTACCTGCAGTTGCAGCATTATAAAAACTGAAATGAAAATTTGATGATATTTCTGTCAAGAGCACACATTTTATTCATCGCACATGAAGGCCGGTGTGTCCGTGAATCTGGCGAAGGATCGGCTCCTTCAATCACAATGGAGCACTAAAACACAAAAGCATCTGCATTCCTTAATGACCCTGATGGAAGTGCTGCGTTTCCACTTGCAAATTCACACCACAAACATAATGCGCTGAAGGGAGTGAATTGGTACCTTAATAGAGTTTGAAGGGGTTTTATCATTACTTTTCCTGCAGCACTATTTTTGTCCACTTGGAGAGGAGCGATGCGGCTGACAGAAAGATACATTTAAAACGGCTTTACTTTACATAACAACCTCTAGTGAATTCTTGTTTGTTGGTTCAATCTGGATGGATACAGGAACAAAGCACCTCCCATGTACCGAGATGTGCTTATTTATGCTGTTATGAGGTTTCCATGCATCCTTGAATCCTCTCAATTAAACTCTGAATACACAGCGGGGCAAACTCACAGGGACTTTTGAAGCAGTGAGCCTCGTTGCCTCATTTTCACCTCTAAGAACCGTTTCCCCTGGTGAAAGATAGCTTTTAAAAATGAGAAGTGAACTACAGACATAGACTGTATATACTGTAAGAAGTGGATAATCACCTTGAAATAAGAGCCATTGTGTTTTCTTTACCTTAGAATGAGCCTTTTTTATCTACAAATATATCATTCGCATTTTCACGTCAGCCACCGTAGTTATTCTACACCTTCTACATGCCTGGCACACGGAAGGGGTTGCAATCTGCAACCTCGCTGCTAGATGTCACCAGATGCCGCCAGATGTTAGACACTGTACCTTTAAGGCATCGGCTTAACTTTGCAGAGCCGGAGGTTGCCGCCTGACTACAGATTGTG
>CAKAOI010049613.1:0-42879 GCA_916701655.1 Sebastiscus albofasciatus
ACTTTTTTTTTTTAATATTTTTCAGACTTTTTTTTTCGAATATTTTTCAGACTATTTTTTTTTCGAATATTTTTCAGACTATTTTTTTTCGAATATTTTTCAGAATTTTTTTTTTTAATATATTTTTCATACTTTTCAGAAATCTTTCAGACTTTTGTCTCCAGACATTTTTCAGACTTTTTTTTCCGAATATTTTTCAGACTTTTTTTTTTTATATATTTTTCAGACTTTTCAGAAATCTTTCAGACTTTTGTCTCCAGACATTTTTCAGACTTTTTTTTCGAATATTTTTCAGACTATTTTTTTCGAATATTTTTCAGACTATTTTTTTTCGAATATTTTTCAGACTATTTTTGGACTTTGGTTTTCCAACATTTTTCAAACTTTTTTTTTATTATTATTATTATTGTTATTATTATTATTATTATTATTTCAAGAGTCATATAATCATATTATTATCAAAACAGAAATTATGTTCATGAACTAAAGGATACAAAATAAAAATCTAATTAAACATTACAAATATGTGATTAAATAAATGAGTAATTCTTCGATTGTTGGGTGATGGGAATTAACACTTTTTCATATAATTGGGATTTGATCTGCTGGGTGTTCAAACATGGTCACTAATTGCTTTAGAGGACTATGTGTCTAGTAGTTTTTTATGATTGCATTACAGTGAGGCATGCAATATATCATAGATTAATATCAATTCTTTAACAGTCAAAAGACCAGAGGAGTGAAGAAAAATAATTATAACATGAATGAACTATTTACATTACCAGGGTCTCGTTGATTATCTAAAATGTTATATAAGGCAATTATTTATTAATGTTACATTAATGTAACATTTTAATTCATTATAAAAGTGAAGGGATGGGCTTGGATTTTGACAGTTTTGCTTTGTGGATATGATATTTCCCAAAAATAAAATAAATTACAATTAACATTTTAATGCCAAAAATAGTGTTAAACACATATTACCTGCTAAACTGTGATTAAAATAAAAGTGAAAGCTTTGCTGCCGTCCTATGACTGAAGCAGCTGACATACTACGCTTTAAGGCATGGCAAAATACGGTAATTATGGCTTTTCACTTTTCAATGAATAGATAATACCGCAGGGCACAACTAATTTCGGGATCTTTTTTTATTTGTGACTGTGCGGTGTTAGCGATGTTTAGTATACGAGAATAGTCGCTCCAACGTGTATTCACCAAATTTCCCATAGACAGTGAAAGCAGCACCCAGGACCAGACTAGTGATGGGAATTCCGTCTCTTTTTAGTGATCCAGATCATTTGGTTCAACTCACCAAAAAGATCCGGCTCTTTCAGCTCCCAAACGGCTCTTCATTTTACCACTTCTGCCTTTTATAATTCAGCCAAATTTAGCGCTGTTTTGACCTATGATTAGTATGTGAGCACATATATCACTTAAATTATTCAAATTAATTATACTAAACCTTATAATTCCCAGAATACCATAATTTTACGCGCTTCTTCATTTCCGACTGTCACTCATCTTGTCTGCTATTTGCGCACCACACTCCTCTCTCTCTTTCTCTCCTCCTCTCCCTCCTGCTCTGTACCTGAAGACCGTCAGCGCGCTGTGCACCCCCGTCCCTCCCTGCTTGATGATATGATCCTCGTCTCTTCATCACCTAATAGGTCGCACGGACATCATTAACACAACATTCAGTCACAGTCATGGTACGTGTCCACAGGGGCGTTTTTTATCGCAAGGGGACGCAACGCTTCCCAACATTGGACGCTTGGTGGGCTGTCACTAGACACAGGCTGTCCCCACCTGATTGGACAAATGCTTTCACTCCGTTGGCTGCTGCTCCCAGCTTTCAAACCAGAAACAGTATGGAGGCTCGTTTGGAAACATTCTTCTCTTATTTTTACGAAAATAGTTCACCGAAATGTGTTTCTGAAAAACATTTGAGGTGAGAAATAAGCCGTGCAGTTACTGAATCTGTCTTTATTTTGGATCGACAATGTTTATTTTAAAAGACTCTCGGGAGTTTTGAGAGGCGGCGAGAAGCGTCGGATACCTGTGATTTGCATAAAGTAGACTAGCCCTCAACTTGATGCAAATGAGGAGCGGGCGTCGTGACGCTCCGTTTTCTCGAATCGCGACGCCACGCTACCAGAATGCATTGCGCGGCTGCTTACATAGACAATGAATGTGGAGTGTGGAAAGCACTGAGCCTGTGGACGCGTACAATCAGTGCATGGAGTGCCCATGGTGCGGAGAAGATCGTCCTATCATTCTGCCTTGAATTAATTAAAGAAAGAAAAAAAAAAACGGCTCTCGGACGGGAGCCGGCTCTTATCGTTCACTTAAAAGAGCCGGCTCTTTAAACCGGTTCGTTCGCGACGACACACCACTAGACCAGACTGCCTCTTACATTGTTAACGTTGATTTCTCCCGTTTCAAAGCAGCATTTGTTGTCTTCCTTTGAGCCGCACCGGGGACTCCGGGCTCCCACAAAACGCATGAAATCTACGGCTACGTTTGACAGAGGGACACACACCGGCAAAACTGTAAGATACTTTACAGTAAATTCATACCGTTAATGTTCTGAATATTTCCTATTAACGTTTGCAGGAGGCGAGTTGTGGTTTTAATGAAGGAAAAGCACACTTGTTAGGCGTTTAATGTGGGTTTCTAGGGGTGTGAGTTCTTTAGATACACAGTTAAACTGTGTTACACACCTGTTTGGGTCCTCTCATTTCATTATTTAAAGTTCCCACTTCATGCTCATTTTCAGGTTCATACATGTATTTTGTGTTTCTACTAGAACATGTTTACATGCTGTAATGTTCAAAAAACATTTTTTTTTTCCTTGTACTGTCTGCTTGAATATACCTGTATTCGACCTCTGTCTGAAACGCTCCGTTTTAGTGCATTTCAACGGAATTGCAAAAGAATTGCGTTGCTAGGCAACAGTTTGGGTCCATGTTTACTTCCTGTCAGCTGATGTCATTAACATACACTGCAACAGGAAATAAACTGGGGACACATTTAGAATGTTTACGTTTAAAACCAAGTAATGGTATAAATCTAAAAAATATTGTATATTTGTGACATCACAAATGGACAACGCACAATTTCTGAATATTGGCTGTTTGTATTTCTCTATATAATGAGTACTTCAATACTTTCACAGTATTTATAAAGCACTTAAACCTGCTTTACAATATAAAATACATGAAAATCTTACTTTTTACAATATGGGACCTTTAAAGAAGACTGGAATGAAAGGAGGGAGGATAGCTAGGTTTCCAATGGCTACACCAAGCTTTCACTGCGGTCAAGCCGCATCTGAATTTAGAGTGAAGATAGCCCATGTATGAGATTTCTTAAAGGACTTTAATTTTGAAATTCTACATCAGAATGTCCTGATACTGTCTGAGTGAGACTCTCAGGTGGTCTACTATTATTATTCTGAAGTGAAATTAATCTGTGATAGTGAACAGTTTCCTTTAATCAATTCTATCTATCTCAAGTGAAATTATAGGCACTTGGTAGAAACATGGAGGTGAGGTGTGTGTGAGGTGGTATACTGTAATTTAGAAGTCAGATCAGTCTTTGGAAATGTATTCTTTAATATTAAGTTTGACTAAGTATTTACACAATTGCAATAATATTATTCTCTGAACTACGTTTTGGAACCAGTTGTTTTTCTTTTTAAATTATCATTCATTTCACATGTAATAATAATAATAATAATAATAATAAACTTTATTTGTATAGCACCTTTCCAAACATAGTTACAAAGTGCTTTACATAAGTTAAAATAGTGCAAACTTCAAGATATAAACAATACAGAATACAAACATAAAAACATAGGCCACAAAAAAATGTATTAATTTTTGTTTCATTCATCTTTTCTTTCTTATTTATTCATTTGTTTAATTATTCATCCATTCATTCATTTATTTGTATTATTGGCAGACTGACGGTGACCTCTTGAATGAATATGAATGGCACCATCACGTTCATCAGAACGATACTTTTATTTTGAAGACCCATCACGTTCATCAGAACGGTGCTTTTATTTTGAAGTTCTACACGCTCTTACCGTAATGCCTAGGATAGACACATACCGCAAAACAACGAGAAAGCTTGACCGCAGTAAGCTTTCACCAGGGGGTTATTTACATTCCTTACCAGCCAGTTGGTGACATACTTATGGTTATATTACTATTATCTTTAAAAGTGGCTAGCCCAATAATTCAAACGGTGGCCCGGGAAGATAATAATATAAAGATACTGTAAGAAAACCAGAGAGGAATAAAGACCAGCTGCAGGAGTCGTGATGGGAATTCCATCTCTTTTTAGTGAGCCAGATCATTTGGCTCAGCTCACCAAGAAGAGCCGGCTCTTTCGGCTCCCAAACGGCTCTTCGTTGTTACCACTTCTGCCTTTTATAATTCAGCCAAATTTAGCTTTAGCTGGTTTGACCTATGATTAGTATGTGTGCACATATATCACTTAAATTATTCAATTTAATTATACTAATCCTTATAATTTTTTCAGAATACCATAATTTTATATGCTTCGTTTCCGACTGTCACTCATCTTATCTGCTATTCGCGCACCGCACTCCTCTCTCTCTTTCTCTCCTCCTCTCCCTCCTGCTCTGTGCCTGTAGACCGTCAGCGCGCAGCGCACCCCCGCCCCTCCGCCCCTCCCTGCTGGATCGTATAGAATAGAATAGAATAGAAAGCTTCATTGTCATTGTATTAAATACAACGAAATTCACAGTTGCCACTTCTGGTCAGTGCTTTAAAACAAATACTTGACAAGACTAAACGAGGCAGATAAAACATATAACAGGTAAAACACACACAGTTATAAAGCAAATAAAACAGGTAAAGTAGATGTAATAAATAAATATAAACAGAAGTGTTACACAAGAAGTATAAAATATAAAAATAGATGTAACGTAAACAGAGGTAATTGTATTTGTAAAATAGGTAGGGTAGATGTAATAAATAAAATGTAAACAAAGTTGCACTTCAGGTATATATTGCATCAAGGATATATTGCACAGATAAATGTATTCACATTCAGTGTATTAATATTGCACAGATTTATGTATGATCCTTGTCTGTCATCCCCTGATTGGTCGCATGGACGTCATTAACACAACATTCAGTCACAGTCAGTGCATGGAGTGCCCGTGGTGCGGAAAAGATCTTCCTATCATTCTGCCTTGAATTAATAAAAAAAAAAAAAAAAAAAAAAAAAAAAAAAAAAAACGGCTCTCGGACGGGAGCCGGATCTTATCGGTTTACTTAAAAGAGCCGGCTCTTTGAATCGGCTCGTTCGTGACGACACATCACTACTCCAGGAGTCGTGCGTCGCCCCGGAGGTGCAGGTTCATTTGCTCCGTCAGTTTGCTTTCCTTTTGTTGACGGCTGCACGCCCACATTTTCCCAGTCATAGTTTAATGCTTTATTCCCTTTCTTTCTCCCCTCACTTGGTTTGTGGAAGCTCTAACATGAGGAGGATTGTTTGGCTGTAAACCTGCTGCTGCCCAGACCGGACCGGAGGCTGCTGCTGCTGCTGCTGGTAGAGGGATGGTGATGGTGCCGCTGTGAAGAGCCGGTTTGTCGGTAGGAGGTAGGAGGACGACATGCCTGCGGTCGGGGGAAAAGGGAGGAAGTGCCTGCTGGACAACATGACTGTTTTCAACCAAGAAAACGTGGAGGAATTTTACGAAATTGGAGACGAGCTGGGGAGGTGAGTTTTTTTTTCAAGTCTTATTCTTCTTATTCCTAATGCGTATGATGAACTTCCCCTTTTTTTATGATAGAGGTGTGAGGAAGAGGAGGAGGGTGGGGAAACACCTCATTGTCATCTCTACATTTATAGCTAGCATTTTAACCAGGGCTGTCAATCCATTAAAATCACGATTAATTGCAAATCAATCACACATTTTTTATCTGTTCAAAATGTACCTTAAAGGGAGATTTGTCAAGTATTTAATACTCTTAATCAATAATCAATTAACAACACAAAACAATGATAAATATTGTCCAGAAACCCTCACAGGTACTGCGTTTAGCATAAAAAAAAATGTGCTCAAATCATAACATGGTAAACTCAAGCCCAACAGGCAACAACAGCTGTCAGTGTGTCAGTGTGCTGACTTGACTATGATTTGCCCCAAACTGCATGTGCTTATCATATCAAAATGTACCTTAAAGGAAGATTTGTCAAGTATTTAATACTCTTATCAACAATGGAGTGGGCAAATATGCTGCTTTATGCAACTGTATGTATATATGTATTATTTGAAATCAATTAACAACACAAAGCAATGACAAATATTGTCCAGAAACCCTCACAGGTACTGCATTTAGCATAAAAACATATGCTCAAATCATAACATGGCAAACTCAAGCCCAACAGGCAACAGCAGCTGTCAGTGTGTCAGTGTTTGACTATGATTTGCTCCAAACTGCATGTGATTATATAACGTGGGCATGTCTGTAAAGAGGAGACTCGTGGGTACCCATAGAACCCATTTTCATTCACATAGCTTGAGATCAGAGGTCAAGGGACCCTTTTGAAAAATTCAGCGTATGTTTGGAGGGTTATTTAACCCGACAAGCTAGTATGACGTGGTTGGTACCAATGGATTCCTTAGGTTTTCTTTTCTAGCTTTAAAACTGAGCCTGCTACAGCCTAAAAATCACAAGTTGCGTTAATGCTTTAAAGAAATTAGTGGCGTTAAAACGAATTTGCTTTAACGCGTTATTATCGCGTTAAGTTTGACTGCCCTAATTTTAAACCATCTATCCAAAGTGTTCATATAGCAGTCATATATATTTTAATGCCATGCTGCACCCACAACTCTGCATACAAATAGTCACTAATGCATGCTCTCATTCAAGCATAGTATGCCTGAGAGTAGTGCCCAGGACATGCATCCCCCCACTGTGAGTGCGTCTGATTAATGCATCATTGTCAGTGATGAAGAGGTTAGCGTCTGTTACTGTAGCTGCCTTTTCCTGGAGATTTATGTCAGGATGGAGTCAGACGGTATCATTGTGCATCCTTACTGTGAGAGGATTTACATTGTGGCACAACACAGCCTGCTTTCATGTCATCCAGACTGTGTTTGGTCAAATGTGAAAGCTTGACAATGGAGGATAAAGATGTTGAATGTAGACGAAACAATTTGACAAGACAGGTGTTTTGTTTTTTGGGGTTGTGTTTTTGGCTGGAAAGTTGCTTAAATGACAAAGCTGGGTGGTCATGTTAAGGCCGAAGAGCGATTGATATCATTGATTTGCTGTGATGTCTTGTTAAACTGTCAAAACTGGTGGTTGTCGTGTTTTCATCTTAACTTCACAGCTGCATAGATCAAAAACTACATTATAGTAATAGTAGAAATAACACAAACCAGAGTGCATTTATCCTCACAGTAGATCGCAGACGGCTTCTCAAATGAGTGTCAGAAACATGGAAATGGATCTCCGTGAGCTTCTGGTTATCAAAGTGACACATGTACTCCTTGTTAGTAATAATCAACCGATTGTTTTCGGCTCTCCAGGGCCTGTCTGGCAACGCCGCTTCTCCTATTAGCGCTCACCTTCCAGCACTGTGGGGGGAGAGCTGAAGTTGCTGTAGCTGCTTCACTTCTATGCTACTTTGGTAATAGAGACGATTGGGGAGCTTTGTGTAATGGGATTGAATTTCTGGCTGGAGGTAAAGAGACGGCTATGTGAGTCTGATAGTCTCATTTGGTCGTCGCTCCAACACCAGGATCCATTCTCCATTGTAGTCTTATTAGGAGAGTAAAGGTTTTAAATTGGGTTGTCTCTACGCTCATAGTGTGATAGGCATGGATTTGGCAACATTTGGATTGTTGAAATATGGTAAACATTTGCTATTCTTGTAATATAGGCACCCATGCATGCAAGCTGGTATTTTGAGTGCCCAGATAGAGTATCGCACAAGTCTGTTTTTGCAGGATTTCATTTCTTTTTTAGACAGAAGTATGTCTTTGAGGGAACGCATGATATGGAAAAAAAAATGTAACCTACTTTTTGATAATCTAGTTAACCTATAAAACTCTATACATACTCTTGATATTCAGCTGATATTCAGTATCGTCCTACTTTCTTATATCTACTCATGAACAGAAATTGATAATCTGTCAGTGGGAGGCACGTTTTGCATGGTATAAAAAAAAAAAGCCATGCACCTCGTCTACAGCTAGGACTGGACACGGGGGCCTCATGCATATATTTCAGACTCTTTAAGTTAGCGAAATGTCATTTTTAGCGTCTAACTTCATGTCAAACCATCCCTTCTTTATTTCTCTCTCAGTACAGCTATGCACTGATGACACAAAGTTGACGGCTGTATTAATATTTTCTAGTATTTTACAGCTACAGCTACAGCTACTAAATTTGCTCAGCAGGACTTCTTTTTATTTTTTGGTAACATTTTAACGAATGAAACTTGCCCACAAACGTCGCGGGAACAGGTGGCCTTATATAGCAGTTTGAGGACCAATGGGCACCTATTCGTACTCCTGAACAGGTCACATTCGTTAAGTTAAAACCAGAAATTTAAGACAATTTTGTGGAGTTAAGATTGAATCCGACTTGGAACATTTGTACGTGCAAAGTTTAGGATAAAAATAGGAAAATGGCTAGGACTAAATATTTTCTTACATGCATCAACTTGGATGAACTTTGGATAAACCAGTCAGTTTATGATGAAAGCTGGTGAGTGTGTCTATTCATTGGCTAGATTGGAGCGGCATGACCTGCACTGTAATGCCCTGCACGCTTAAAAACAGAGAGGCTTTTTATCTGACTGTACTTCAAGCTTCCGACTCTAGCTGGAATTGGAACGAGGCCCATTTGGTTTGGCAAAATGAGAAAATGGGAAATCACCCAAGCAAGGACGTTATCCTTTCCTTTCCCTGACACTGACACTGCCTGCTTTGGTGTGCATGCATGGCAGAACCGAAGGCTTGTGAAGCCAAGCATCTAAGCTTCATTAGTATCTAGCTACACTGAGCATGCAGGGTCAGTATGATGAGGAGGAGGCTGAGGAAGAAGCAATGCAGCTGCAGATTTTAGTAAATACAGCCGGAGGAGATGCTCATTTTAGGGTGAAGAGTGCAGACTGATAATGTCTAAAAAGTGTAGTTCTAGCCACTGGCACTGCTACGGCTAAAGTCTTCACTATCCAGAATGATTGATTCATCAGACCTCGGCTTAACCGCCTTATGGCCTTGTCAGTGTGGTGTGTGTATATATGTGGAGGTTTTTTACCAACCCTCTGGAGGTGCAGAAGGGAACTCGGAAAACTGGAATTATTAGAAGTGCAAAACGAACTGTCATTCAGGGGATTGCTGGAGTTGCAGCGTGTTAACTGTTGAGCCTCCAGGCGAGGCGTCAAGTTGTTACCTGAAGAGCTGCATTAAAGAAAGTGTGATAATCCCGAGCAAATGCACTGGCGGTGATATTCTCCTTTTTGAACTGTGTCCAAAAAATGGCCTGTTAGCCTGTAATCCCAGCTGAGTTTTAGAGGGCTCCTGATAGAAATTGCCACCGCTGCTGCTCTCCTCCCAACACCTTTTCTCTAATAAGCTAAGCGCCGACCGCATCTGTGCTCAGTTGATCTCTCTAATTGCCTCACAGATTGGCAGAAAATTCTCACTTCAGGCCCGATATCAGCGGGGAATTATTGAAGACCTCATGGTTACTGGCATCTAAAAGGATCTCCCATTTGATACCTCCTCAAAATGACGCTGAAGTGAAGGGAGAAGCATCGTTGAAGCGTTTAAGGGTTTCACAGTGGATGGTGTGTTGCCTGTCGGTCAAACTGCAGGGATAGAAACACACTCTATCAGGGCCTCTTCAGCCTGCAGTGGAGGAATAGCGGCACATTGAAGGGCGTGTATTTGTTTCTCAACGGGCTCCCATACCTAATATTTGTTTGAAATTCTTAGTGGACTAAGAATGGAGCTAAGTACAACCGAACTTTGAATAAGACATTTTTAGGTGACCAAAATGTTACAATTAACTGTCATAACCGTCTGAAAACACTTTGAAAGGGTTAAAGTTCTGAGACAAAAACACGGACAACACCCAGACCGGACAACGCCGTGGTAGCGACCTGTCAATCACAAGGTAGCCACGCCCTAAAGCATACCCTGCTTTATGGTCTATTTGACTCTAAATGGGACCATAATTTACTGAATGAACATCATGCTGTATTGAAGAAGACTTGAACCTATCGATTGAGACCATAAACTCATGTTTACAAGACTTCTATAGAATCAGACTTCTTTTTGCAACCAGAGGAGTCGCCCCCTGCTGGCTGTTAGAAAGAATGCAAGTTTAATTTACTGGCTTCACTTTTCAGACCTGGAGTTTCCCACAGGAAATAAGTCGTTCAGCATGAAAAAAAGCATAAAAATCCACTAATTGACTAAAGAGATCTTAGAGGGAGCAGCCCTAAATTGTTGTATAGTTCAATACGTTGTGCTAAAGCGAAATGATTATTTGACTAATCGATTAACAGATTAATTGATAACGATTTGTTGCTTTTCTCTGTTTTATATTGCTGTAAATTAAACATCTTTAGGGCTTGGGGTTGGTCGGACAAAAATAAGACGTTTGAAGATGTCACCCCGGGATCTGGGAAGCTTTTCATTTCACATTTCATTGACTGAATGATTAAGCGAGAGAATACTAATATGAAAATAATTATAATTATAACTTGCATTCCTAATATAGTATACAACCAATTTCATGCCAAAGAAGACAAGTATTCAGTGTTTACCTTAGAATTGTATTGCCATGACTCCTTTAAAAAATCTTCTACACCATAATTTGACAGAAAAACTGAACAGAAACCCTAATTGCTAATTAATTTCTAATGTGGCCAAGCTGCTCTCCGGTGACTTTCTCCTGTTGTTTGGGGATGGGGGAAATCTGGGACACCGTACAGCCTTTACAATCAAGAGTATTTTTCCATTACCGTCAACAGAAGAGAAACCCCCATCACGTCAGCAGTAGATGACACCGACTGATTGATATCTGATCTTTCATACGAGGCGAGGCCGGTATCAGTCTAGAATATCAGAAAACCCTTATGTTGGTCTGACCACGTTGTGCAATCATTTCGGATTACCTCAGCTTCTTCAGCAAAACATTCAAGTCTGCATGAAGAAACAGGCTGTTGGGTCATGTGAGT
This sequence comes from Sebastiscus albofasciatus, assembly GCA_916701655.1. NCBI lineage: Eukaryota > Metazoa > Chordata > Actinopteri > Perciformes > Sebastidae > Sebastiscus > Sebastiscus albofasciatus. The sequence continues at coordinate 11,246 of CAKAOI010049613.1, forward strand.
TGAGTTCAGGGGTTTTTTTTCTTCAGTTTCCATGTTGTCATTTGTTTGGAGACCCACTGACTCAGCTGCTTTCTGGCTGACTCGCAGAGAGAAAGATCTGACTGTGGAATATATTTGGTTTGTGCCTTTCATCTGGTCCACAGGGCAGTTTTACACTTTGCATATTTTTGCAGTGCTCTGCCTCTATCATTAGTCTGCATTAATCTGACCGCTGTGGCTCTCTACCAGTTGGCCCTCCTTTTGTGTCTATGGTGTGTGTGCATGTGTGTGTGTGTCTGGGTGTGTGTCTGCCATTCATAGAGGAGGAGGGGTCTGTGTTTTTCAGCAGGGATTCTGCAATGTGAAAATCATTAAATCGGGACTGCATCTGGGTTATTCCTCAGCAAAAATCACCCCAAAGACACATTTCTATGCATACAAAATAGGATTATGTGCAAGACATCATTCACATGGGCTTCAGTATTAAATGGGGATATAATTCAAAATTTCTTTCTCCCTCAAGAAACTGCTATGCAGACCATTAAAAATAAATCTAGAGAATATTCACTACAGCAAACTGTGACATCCTTTTTTCTAACACGCCAGCACCGGCTAATGCCATGCGCGCACTCCATGCAGACTGTGTCCCAGCTACTGACCCAGATTCACCCCCCCTGCCCTGGATTGCATTATTGGGTGGAGGGGCAGTCTGGGTAGCAGGAGTGTCCTTGATGAGGCCTGCCACTCACTCACCCACCCTAACCCAGCCCCCCTCCACCCCAGGGAGCAGCAGCGCTGTCGCATAAATGCAGCGTTGCCTCTTTTTCTCTGAGACCAAGGATTTTGCTTTGAGTACACTAGATTCAGGCTATTCTACCATTCATTAATACAATCTTCTAATAACTAATATTTATAGCAGCTTTGGTTTGAGGTAGTTTTATAATGATAGACACCGGAAAAAGAGGAAATGCAGAGTTTACACAATGTGACACAATGTTTTTATATCATAGCAGTTCCTATTTAGACCTATTCTTGCACAGCAGCTGGATTCTCGCAATGTGACAAGATCACACGAGAATCGTGAGATCAAATGTCACGCAAAAATCCATATTGCCAGGCACCAAGTCATGCATTTATGTCTGGCAAGCCAGACCACGTACCAATTGGCGTCCTGTGAGGAGCTGCAGCTACGGGCGTGGCTTAGGCGTGTGAGACCCGGTGAGACAACCGTGTGAGATGACACGGAGAGGCGACTGTTCTAAAAGACAATGGCGCCTCCTGAAGAGATTAGCATAGACAAAGAACGTATATTGCTAAGAAGTGAAAGTTGGTTGTTTGTTTCATTGCAACATCAATGCCCAGCAGCAAAGCTATGCTACCGCCATTTTGGACTGAAAGTGACTACCAGACGCCAGTAAAACATCCACCTAAAAAGTGCCATACAAAAGTAAATCTAAATTATTTCTATTAAATTGTCATATTCTACTGAAATGCCCTGTGTTGAACAATAAGATACTATAAATGTAATAAGCGATTCCAGTCCAAAATGGAGTTTTGTCTCTTTGCTTCTATACTCTTTGGCGTAGATGCTTTATAGAAAGAAAAGCAAAGAACAGTAAGCGATGTTTTCACCTTCAGTTAGTTTTGCTTCTGTTGGTTCATCCAATCACCTACCAAGCATTTTTTAAAAGTGCCTGCCCTTTTCCAAACAGTTTCCAATGACGGCTTCTTAGATGGTTCTGTGCAACAAACCATCTGAAAAGGGATTAAACGGCTGTAATCTGTAAATCACCCTCTTATAAATTGATCCCCGTTCTGCCTGGAGATGGATATAATACAGTTGTGATTTAACCCTGTACCCACTTCATGAACAGTCACACTCTGAGGCAAAATCTTCAAGCTCACAGGAGGCGATAATTGCTGCTATAATTTAGCAATGATCACTTGGTACTGAAGATGTCGACAGAATATCTGCCCAATGTTTACTGTTGGCATCAGATGTGGGATCAAGAGGTCAAACAGAGAACTGATAATATGGAAGGGTGCCATTGATAACATTTACACACAAGACATATCTTTCTTTGGTTGCCACCTTCCTGCATGTATTTACATTTTAGTCATTTAGTCTGACACACTTATCTACAACACTGAGTGTAAAAGCACACTAAGCTGCCATCTGTGTGGCCAACATTATGCAGCAGTAGCAAAGAGTAGAGATGTAAAGTGGAAACATTGATACATATTGTCATCTTTAAGATATGCCTTTATTTTGAAATTCTTAACTGATAAAAAACATTTGCACTTAAACATGAGAGATGTGGCACTTTATAGTGAACAACATGAGGTCTATTTTTTTATTATTTTTATGAAAAAGAATATATTTTTTTTCATTTAAATGTCTGGAAGAGCCCAGAAATAAAACTGTCAAATCATTGCTTTTAGTGAGTTGATATACTGTAAATGTAACTGATTGTGTTAAATGGGCATATGATATCATCTCATATTGATCGCAGACGCTTGAACTGAATCGTATTGTTGTCCAAAGATCAATATAATATGGTATTGTGATAAAACTTGTGATTTACACCCCTAGTGAGGAGTGTATTTGTCAGAGAGGCATGATGATATTCCTTTGACTTCAAGATCATCATATAAGAGAGAAGTGCTAGAAATGTAAGGAAAGAGCTCTTAACAGTGTGAGGTTCATTTTGCTTGAAAATGAGTGAAGAAGATTATGGTGCAGAAGTAGAAGTACTGGCGGACGGTATTCCTGCAGGGTTCAGATTTGAAGTCAGATTTTCTTCTTCTCCTTGTATCTGTGTCTCGAAGGCCAGTCTGTCCATCTCTGACTGGATTGGATGACTTGAGCCTTGTGATCGTTCCAGTCAGACTCCTCAAATTGCAGTCATCTCACGAGTCAAATTGAAATCTGACTCACTTGGAAATGGCCTCGAGGAGCGTAATGAGTTATTTTCAATTAATCTCTGCAGTCAACGGCGGATAATTGGATCCCTGCCAACTGTGTTAGCGGGTGAATGCCAGGGGTGTCATGCCCTCTGTGTGTGTATGTATTGGGGGGTGGAGGGGGAGCGACGACCCTTTGTGGTCAATTAGGAGAGATCTGCAGGCAGTCAAGCGTGGAGCTGAGGGGCTATAATCGTCGGGGGAAAAAGACAACTTTCCCCTTTTCTGTCTTTCATCTTCCTTGTATTACTTCTGCACTCTTGCTAATACTCTGTCACAAGCTCTTTTCACCTTCAATTACCAATTGTGAATCTGATGCCTACTGTACAGTAGTGGTTGAGCTTGAAAGGGGTTACATTTGAAATATGTAAGTTTGTTATGTAACACTCCTTCCGATGTGTTATTTTTTGTTGGAAAATCTATTCTCTTATCACACATGCTCGCCCACTTAAGTCGAAGACATTTCTCTTGGAAGAGGCAGCACTCGATGTCAGACTATATTTACTTGCAAACATGAAGCCGTTTCAGTGATATGGCACTATTACTCCTGATTTCAGGGGAGACACCCCAGGAAAGACATTGTTTACCATGCATTGGTCAATTTAGAGATTTTGCTTCCATAACATGTCTTCTTTCAGACAAGTGGAAAGAACACATCCAAAATACACATTTAGGTGTTTATTTTACAACACTTTGTCTATATGGGTCTGTAGATTTCACCTATTTTTAACAAAAGTTAGCTTTAGATAACACCTCATTTGCATATTTAACTCTCTTAGACCCATATTAGACCCGTTTTTGTCTTTTATAGGGGGGTACAGGGGGTCTTTAGGGGGAGATAGCAGGTCAACAGTAGATGTGACGTGTACATTATCTGAAAGCTGGGAACCTGAAGATTAATTTGAGATGCAGCACTGTGTGTCAAGTTCATAAATCTGAAATAAACATTAATTAATTGATTAATTTATGAATTAAAATAAATTATATAAGGGTTTAGAACATTGTGATAGAAGTATATGATGGCCATTCCCATGCTCTATTATGTTGCATAAGTTGTTTTTTGGGTTGATGCCATTTGTTACACAGATTTGATGCTAAATTTAACCATTTTTTTTAATCACTCGAGAATTGATAAAAATGATCAATAATCCCTCCAAAATATCACATTAAACATACAAATTCAGAAAACTGGCTATTGGGGAAGGTTCATCTATTTTCATCTATTCACCTGTAGTGTCTTGCAAAATGTATGGAATTTAACAATACATATCTTCAAAGGGCGTTTTCTCAAAATGAGTTTTTTTCTCAGACTCTGAGCCACAGATCTCCACTTCAGCAGTACTTACATACACCAGACTTTCCAGTTTCATTCCTATCTATAATCTGAAGGTTTTTACAGAGGGGTTTGTTCATTTATTATTCATAACCTGATTTATACAACATTTTATTCCTAAAAACATGGTGAAAATGTATTTTATTTATGGCTGTGGACAGTATTTTGATACAAAGAGAGATCCTTAACTCCCTCTGTAAAAACCTTTGACTCTAATGTGTCAACAAAATGAAACAAGAACTTTGAACCCTTGCTTTATCCCATGTTGTATCCAATGTATGCAAATTAGCACATATTTGATAAGATAATGCCTCATTTGCATATTTAAACATACATTTTCAGAAAACTTGTTATACAAAAAATAATTATCTTAATGTAAATAATCAACGGGGGAAGTTTCATTTACCCTATTCCCCTTAAAGTAATGAAAAATTAACAAATACAAACGGTATGTTCTTTGCTGTTTTCTGTTGTTGATCGCTGTCTGTCTCTTAAAATCCCTGAATGCATAGAAGTTGATGGTTTTTGTGTTACTAGAAGCAGCAACAGCTTGTTTGTGTTGAATAAATGTAAAATGTTCTGGGTAGTTAACATGAGCAGTGATAGCAACTGTGGCTGAGCAGAAAAAGAGCACGAAAATCTACCATAAAAATAATCATGGCTCTTTGTACAGGACCAGAGCTGCATCTGTAGGATGTCGGATGTTGTACTGAATGTGTGCTTGTCTGTATACATACATCAGAGAATCCATGTGGGTTTGTTATTGGATGTTGAAGACAAAATGTCAAAGCGGTGGTCATCTGTCCACAGTGTTAGGCCCACAAGCAAATTCACCTGTCAGTGAGCACATGCAGGAAGTCAAGACTTGGAGACGTATGCAGCTTTCATACTAAAATCTGAATATACTACAACACACAATCCTTCTGCTGCTGCCCCACTTCACGCTTTGTTTTCCATGTCTTTGTTTGATTATTAACAACAGTATGAACAAGGAAGGAACGCCTACACATTTTCCACACATGCAACTTTAAAGTGCATGCATTTTGACACACTTTCATAGAAGTTTTGTGCACTCACTATTTTTTTTAAAATGTGTCTTCAACTAAACACTTAAAAAAGCCTTTTGTTGCCTCTACACTCTCTGATGGATGGCGTGGGTTTATTTGCACCCAAGATAATTTGAAGCACTATGAGCAAAATATCATCAGCCCCCAGAGGGATTAAAGATCATTGTTGGAAAATACTCAGAAGGCTTAAAGTGTGACTGTTGTAAGCATTGATCTTAAGCCTCAGTCTGGCTCAAGCTTCCCTGGCTGGAGCAGTACAGACTGAATGACTGATTCTGGTTTCTGTTTAGTTGTTTCAAGAAACTACAGCAGAGTTTCTAGGCATTAGCTGATGTAAACAACAGGATCTCCACTGACTGAGCATCAGCTTTTAGCCAAGCCACAGAAAAGACATATTCAAATCTGCCAGAACCTCTGTCAACTTTCCCCTTTCCTGTCATTCTTAGATATGCTACGTCTGTTCAAAGGTAACATTACTATGTAAGCCACATTACATTGGTGTCACAATCTTCACATTACATAGTATATAGTTACAGTTACTACGAGGAACTTTCATTTTGTGTTGATTTTGGCGGTCCCTGAGGATTAAAGCGCCAGTGTTTCCAAGCACCAGAGTCCCTTTAGAAAACCTCTCATTTTACTGCAGCAGGTTCTGACAGTCTGCCCCGCTCAGTCCTGGTTCTGGTTCTCCCGTGCCTCCCTTCCTTCCAGCGGGCTAAGCAATACGGCCTGGGTATTGAGCAGTATGGTGTCAGTGCTGGCTCCCAGTGGGGACCGGCGGAGCAGCGAGGCGATGCTCTGCTCCTGGCTGGAGGAGGAGCCGCTGCTACCGGTTCTGAGCTGAAGGAGTTTCTGGTGAACCTGCATGATTTCGTCTGATTCCGTTCCTTTGTTTATATTATCTCTGCTTCGTACCGCCCCGAAGTATGTTGCTTTTTGTCAAGCTTGTCCGACCTAGTGACAGTTACTAAGGAGGGCGGGACTTAGGATCAGCTATGTGTGATCTTGGGACATAGTAATGGTTATCAACATTTTGCAAAATCATAATATGGCCTGCAATTTTCAAATCGCAGGAGGCGCAATATTTGTTAAAGGTGAAATCTGTGTCAACATACCATTTTAAATTAAATATTGTCGTGTTGCAGTGATGTCCTGGCTGCACATCATATTCTACAGACGAAAGAAAACATCATGGTACAGATCCTCGCAAAATTCCCACCATAATAATTTTAATATCAATAAAAATTAGAACTGTGATTAACTATGGACAATCGTGAGATTAATCGCGATTAAGTATTTTAACTGACTGACAGCCCTAGTTGCTGTTAATTCTCACACAAATTGAAGGCAAACATTTTCTGTTGCTTGTTTCTAGGTGGATCATTGTTGTCGTTCTGAGTTGCCTTGGCAATATTCATACTTGCACGGTCTGTTGTGTTTGGTTTCCTTGAAGGTCCTTTCCTTTTGTGTTGTCTGCTTTGAGATAATCAAAAGAAAGGGCTTTCAAAACTCTGTTCAGTTTTAATTAATGTCAAAAAGGTCACGCTGGAGGTTAGGAAATTCAACTCTGTAATTACCACAAATCATAAAGCGCGGTCCTCATCATTTATTTTTTGAATGTCTCCTCCTGCCCACTTGTCATTTTATAGATTGTCTCATGACAACAGGGGCACATCAAAACATTAAGTCTTTGCTAAACCTACAAAACCAGTCTGTGTGCCTGGTGACTTTCCCTGAGTCATGACAGAGTTAACCACCTCGAAACCTGCTGAATGTCAGTTTCACCAGACGTATAGGGGCCCTGTTTTATATAGCGAGCACAAAATAAAACAGGAGACGATGGATGGACCAGCTGAAGCACCAGAAGCCCCCCTCCTCACCTTCTGCCACCATCTCCTTGGTTGTCAGAACAACGGTCTTGCACTTCTCTCAATTTGTATGCACAGCCTGATATCAAGCTGGTGTCTGTATGTGTCTCTGTCTTTCGTAGTCCTTCTGTTAAGCTAACTGAGCACATTAGTATCTACAACAGACAGGTACACCAGCGCTTCTCCTTATTCTGAGGGCTATGCTTGTTGTTGCTTGGTGTCAGCATTTAGCTCGTAGCATAGCATAGTCTTGTTTTTGTTTAGGCAAAGTTGCTTGTTTTTAGACAACATTGAACATTTGAGAATTTCTGTGTGTAACATTAAGGGGGATCTATCGGCAGAAATGGAATATAATATTAATAAATATGTTTTTTTAGTGTAATCCCCTGAAACTAAGAATAGTTGTGTTTTCGTTAGTTTAGAATGAGCCGTTTATATCTACATAGGGAGCGGGTCCTCTTCACGGAGCTGGCCGCCATCTTTCTACAGTAGCCCAGGACGGACAAAGCAAACACTGGCTCTAGATAGGGCCATTAGTGTTTTCGCGTCTTTGCATCTTTGCGTCAACCACTGTGGTCACGGGAGAAGTTTCAGTTGGTTGCAATCTGCAACCTCACCACTAGATGCCGCCAAATCCTACACACTGCACCTTTTAAAAGAAAAGCATGTTCAAGTTTCAAAAGGATAATCAGTTTGGTGTTAGTAGAGAAACATGGGTATCATATGGGCACTAGTTTTGAAAATTGTCAAACAATACAAAGGCCAAGTTAGAATGATATTGCCCTGGACGTCGGCCGGTTAGTGTCCAGATATGAGAAAACGTGACTACATGATTTTACTCAGTGGCTTCAGCAGTGTGTGAAATCTGCTGTGACGTGTGCCCCAGTGTCTAAACGGATTATAATCAGCCCTACAAGAATATTAATATGGACTTCGGCACAGAAGAATATAGATTAGAGATGATTACCAAATCCTGGTCTGATTTACAGGATATTTGCATAAATTATAACTATTATAAGCCTTAGAATCAGCATCAACTCACTCTATTGTTTTACATTTCATGTTTTTATCAGGCTTTCCCAATTATCTTTGCATGATTAATTGATTCTCTAGGAGCACTAGAGGAGGTGGCACAGTTCTGACTGTACTTTAGTCCTGGTCAGTCTTTCTAAAACTAGCACAGAGATCATTCACATCAAGAAACCAGGATAATTATCTTCATATCCACATACTGGGAGGAGTGTGTGTTTTAATCCGCACCTGTGTGTCTGTAATGAATTATATCAAATTAAATCCTCGGGATCATTAGGAGGAATCTGTCCAGGAGCTCTTGGCAGTGAAAATGTTTGGGAACCATGGTGGCTGTAGATCATAACAACTCTGAAGATGGTAAAAGAAACCCTTCACCTCTCTTTACCTCTAAGCACAATGTCTCCATTGTTGGCGCTGCCTTAAAACCTCGGAGCTGGGGGAGGTGAATGACATTCCTCTGACATGTTGAATGGCTTTTCACTGTGGCTACTAGACAAGGGCAAACACTGCCTGCCTCTCATTTAGCTTTCTGTCAGTAATATGTCTGTCAGTGCTGTTGCTTATAGTTGTTGAAGCTGCAACTGTGACTCCTCCCTCCCGAGGTCACATTTGGCTGCTAAATGGCACTGAGACACCTGTAGAGAGATCTCAAGCCATGTTGGAGGTCTGGAGAATATTAATGACTCAGCAATTTAAATCTTTAGCGCACATAATATAAAGATTTGGTGTTGTTTTTAGCTGGAGACTGATGCCTGCGATCACTTTTGTAGTTTGATGTTAGTTTGTTGAGTTAACAGATAATGTAACATGAAGGATAAATAATGTTGCCGTGGTTACCTGCAGGTGTAATATGCCTTGAGGCTTGAGATACAGTAGTGGTGTCCAGGTGGCTGAGGGGTTTAAGATGCTGATCATGCAATTTTGAGAAAAAAATGGAAAATAAGGGGTCAGGCAATATGTGGGGGAAAAAATCACAATAATTTAATGTTCAAAATCCTAAAGAAATGCATGGGCTACTGACCAAAAATACATTTTAATGAATAAATAAGCTTGCATCTTGATAAATCTACAGTATATATATTATAAATCTATATTCCTGCTGGAGAATTCAAATAATTTTCAACCATATATTTTTTGTTTTTGTTTTTTCATTCTGTGATATACATTAGCAATCTATTGTCTTATTTTCAGTAACTAAAGTACAGCACCATCACCACCTTTTTATGTTGTTTATCAGCAATGTCTCCTTTCTTTACCTTTTTAAAATAGTCAGAAATGATCCACACTCTAAAATCCTTGCGAGTTCCCTATCAACACTTCTCATTTCTAATATTGTGAAAATATATGGTTGTTAAACAGGAACTGAGGTCTTCCAGTGCAGCTCAAAACATAGACATTTCCATGCCAACCAGAAACTAGTATTGTCTGTTGCCATGGCATTCTTGATATTAACTAACTTGATTGAGAGTTGGGGTCAGAAAAACCTCCGTCAGGACATCCTGACAAAATCCATATCTGGACACAAACAACCTCACACGGTCTGTTTAATCCCACCCAGGATTATCTACCACACTCTTCCTTCCTCCAACCAGCGCTGGTTCCTCTGCTCAGTCTCTGAATCCTGTTGCCGTGGTTACCCTTCCGTTGTACACAATGGCGTGGTGGTTGCATAATGTTGTTCTGCCGGTGCAGTTTGTGGCCCACACTCCAGCTGAGTGGGCAGGGAGCACTCCGAGCCGCACTCCCACACTTCGCTCCATGCTAATGAAAAGCTTGGCCTCACCGGGGAGTTTTCACGCTGAATCATATCGGACAGCAGAGAACTTCAGAGGCTGTGGTTGATTCCCTGTTGCAAAGCCGGCGTCCTTTTGGCTTCTCTGTCATTGGTTACTTTGATATTCTTGTCTGAACCTGGTGGGACTCAACTGGCTTTAGAAACTGATGTGAAAGATGCATGAAACTCGTTTCCATCAGTGTGGAGTCACATTAAAGGTCTCTGACTGATTTGTTTGAAAAGCACATCTGTATACCATAACACATAGAAGTACATAAGAAGACATCTTTGCATATGTGGCGTTTTGTGTGTGCACCACTGTTACCTTGTGGGATCCTCAGTGAGTTTGTTTCAGGAGTTGGACAGATGTTTGTTTTGATTTAGGAAGATCACAACTTGCTTTTACCAAGGATCAATATCTGAAATAGCAGGACCAATATCAATATAATGATTCAAATGTTGCACTTATATAATAATTTATTAATTATTTACCATGGAAAATCCATCAGACATTACGCAACAAAGTTTGAGTATACTAAAGAGCCGACATGGCTATGACTAAAATAAACTATTCAATATTTATAAGTAGTATGATGTAGAGGGGAAACGATTCATCACTTAGTCGATGGACAGGAAAATAATCAACGACTATACGATTAGTCGACAAAACCGTATGAGTGTTAGTCGCCTAAGAATTTCTTTGGTTGAGTTGAGGACAGTCCTTGTTGACAGTGAAGAGGCAGACAGGAAATGAGAGGAGAGAGAAAGGGGTGTGACACGTGACAAAGGTCTCCGGGTGGAGTCGAACCGGGGATGTTGTGGTTATACAGTACGGTACGCCCCTTAACCATTCAGTTACTGGTTTAACAATCTCCTGAAGACCAAGGTGACTTCTTCAAAGTGCTTGTTTTGTCCGACCAGCAGTGCAAAACCCAAATATATATTCAGTTACAGAGAGACAGACTAGAAGTATAGTTCCTGATCGATTAATTGTTTGACAGCGTAACTGTTTTTGTCAGTTAAGAATATTAAAAGTTGCACTCAGCTGCTTTGTAAAGTGAAGAATAGGAGGTGTTACAAATTAGAAATTTCTAATTTGTCAGCAGTATGTAGTTTCTGTTCTGGTTTTTATCCGCTCTGTCATCTATACTTACCATTTCCTTTAGCACATACACACCCAAGACTAGTCAGATGTAGAGGAAGTGCATCTCCAGTTCTGGACGAGTAGACCGATGTGGTGAATTTGGGCACTGACAAAGGATGGTGTGCAGCGCCCTGAGGCTTTATTCGTCCCCCATGAGCCAAAGACAATTTAATTAACTAGAGAAGCAGAACTGTAATTGTATAGTGACCGGGTATCTCATGCAAAAACAAAGATTGTTGGTTTATTTCTTTTTATCTGAAGATCAGATAAAAAGCTCCAGCAGGGGACCCTAAACTTCCCTTTCCCCAGGCCACATTAACCAGCTCTGACTGGGGGATACCGAGGCGTTCCCAGGCCAGTGTAGAGTTATAATCTCTCCACCTAGTCCTGGGTCTTCCCCGTGGCCTCCTACCAGCTGGTCGTGCCTGGAACACCTCCCTAGGGAGGCGCCCAGGGGGCATCCTTACCAGATGCCCGAACCACCTCAGCTGTCTCCTTCCAACCCAAAGGAGCAGCGGCTCTACTCCAAGTCCCTCACGGATGACTGAGCTTCTCACCCTATCTCTAAGGGAGACGCCAGCCACCCTCCTGAGGAAACCCATTTCGGCCGCTTGTACCTGCGATCTACAGTAGTTCCTTCAGTCATGAACCCAGCCCTCATGACCATAGGTGAGAGTAGGAACAAAGACTGACCGGTAGATCGAGAGCTTTGCCTTCTGGCTCAGCTCTCGTTTCGTCACAACGGTGCAGTAAAGCGAATGCAATACCGCCCCCGCTGCTCCGATTCTCCGGCCAATCTCACGTTCCATAGTCCCCTCACTCGCGAACAAGACCTCGAGGTACTTGAACTCCTTCACTTGGGGCTGTTTAGGAGTTCAGTTTAAAACAAAGTTAAAAGATTTTCCCAAGGAGCCGGTAAGACCAACAGTGAATAACTGGTAAAATGTGACGCACGTTTAAGCTGAGCTGTTTACCAATTTCACCGCTCTCTCACTCTCACATTGTCTCTAGTTTTTACTCTCCTAAGTGCCAAGCAATTTGGCAGCAATGCAGCAAAGATGATTTTCATCCCCATGAAATATTAATCTCGGATTTGAAAAGCTAAATGCATCATTGCACAGCGCATCCAAGGTTGATCAGAATGCCTGTTTTTCTTGGCAGTCCTGTTTAAAACCTCAAGTTCATAACCAAATCCATAAAACCTGGCAGCTGCTCTGTTTTCCATTACATTTGGACAGATGAGTTTTACTGTGTTGCTTCTTCTCTAAGTATAGAAACACTTAATGAGTCAAGGTCTTTCACTGCAAAGTGAAAAGTCAACCAGTTAATGCATAACCAGTGGACTGGCTGGCCTCAGTCTCATAGTGCTAATTGAAGGCGATTACAGCTATACATTACAGTTTACGTGAATAAGCAATCATTAGTGTTTAGCCTGTGTGCCCCCATTTGTTAAAGTTGTATACATATTCATATTTGTGTGTGTGTGTGTGTGTTAGGGGTGTGTAAAAACCTTAAAACACTACTTCATTTCATCAGGAACATTTACAGTTTCTGTCCTTCACCTAATAAAACAGTCTTTTCCAGTAAGCAGCGAGGTTGCTGATTTTCTTTTGAACACATATATTGATTTGCTGAGACCGGCTGCAAACTTAGTGTGAGTGGGTACATTTGAGCACTTCAGCCTGAAAGAAGTTGAATAAAGGCAGTGCAGGCAGTTGAAAAAGAGGTTACATAGTGCAGTCATTACACTGCGTATTCCACTCACAAGGGACTCTGGGTTTTAAACATAAATTGTGGAGTAATATTACAATAAAATTATGATTTGAACTATTGCAGATTGTGTTTTCGAGACTAATGAAAAAGCCTGTCGCACTTGACCGCTCTCTGCCAGGCTGACATGGTGATGACTGATCCCATCAGCCAATCGTTGGGCTGCGTAAAAGCTGCTTTGTCACAAAGCTCACAGGGATGGAGACTCAGATTACAGATTGCCAGATTACAGCACCTCACTTTTATCAGATGGCTGCGTCATCCAACCTGAAACGTAGACCTGTATTTAATGACATCAAATCCTTTTGAGTACACCATCCCTAGAAAGTATGTCAGACTATAGAGCAGATTTAATAGGCAGATGTGAGGCAGCAGTGTAGATTAGGTATTTGCTGAGATTATCACACTGGAATGCAAAAATAAAAAAGCATTAAAGATCACTGAGGAGACGCTAATAAAATCATTGTTGTGTTTTATTATTATGTCAATGTTCTGTCATACTATTTTATTACTAATGCTGTCAAAGTTAATAACGCATTAACGCAAATTAATTTTAACGCCACTAATTTCTTTAACGCATTAACGCAATTTGCGAGTTTTAGGTTGCAGTGGGCTCAGTTTTAAAGCTAGATTGAAGGGGCTGTTTTTAGCCTCATCAGGCAGCTGTTTTCAGAGAAAAAGCTTTAAAAAAGCCACTCTACAGTACCTGCTCAGCAGCAGACAGCAGACATACACAGTTAGCAACCAGGTGAACATAGCGAAGCATTTAGCAGCTAAAGAGACAGATATTTCCCTCAGGAGTTGGTAGAGACCAATGGTGCCTTCAAATGGGGGTCGTGTTTACCGTGTACACGAGAAGAGTCCATATGAACGCCCCCCTCTTTTGGTATACACAACCTCGTAGGTGGAAAATTTCTGAAAGCTCCGAATTCATGATTTGTGACGTGTTTGTTGATGTTGTCAGAATTGGCGGAGGCAACGGAAGTTCATTTTTCGGTACATAATAAGTGAATATATTGTTATTTTAGTCGTATATTGTCAGTCATCGTAATTTTATGATATGTCTGAGGAAAATGTTGATATTCCCAACGGCCTAGTCTTTTTCATCTGTCATTATGCCTTTGCATTTCCTGCATTATGTTACCTGCTTGCTAAATTGTTATTCTCTGTGGCTTCTAGATGCCGTCAGTAACGTTAATATTGCCGTTGCTTAGCAGCGGTGTTCTCACCACTTGAACGGCAGGCATATTGTGTACACGACTTCCCATGTTGTAACCATGAGCTCACAAGTTTCATTTGAAAGCACCACAAAAACAGAGCTAAAAGAGAGTGAATATTGAAGTTGCATGCACCATGTGGCCTCTCCAAATGAATGACAAGGTTTCTCTGTAACTGCTGGATGTGTAAATAGACCATTTTTTGCTCACAAGTTCACCATATCAACTTAAAAGTTGATGATCAATGTTATGTAGCCAAGAAAAATAAGTTATTGCCATGTTTAAACAATGTCATATGAGTTCTCATCATGAGACTTGCGGTTTGTTTTGCTTGTCACTGGGCAGCATAAACCAAAATGAACAAAAATACAAAAAAATGCTCTGTGGTTAACACCAAAGGAAACCAAACTGTGGGTGAGATCACACTCATTGTGTGTCATCCTCCACCCGTCCATGGTCATCAGTATCAGATTTGACAGAGAAGCTTTGTGTGTGCGGTGTGTGTCTTCCCGGAGCTCTACTATTCTGCCTGCTATTGTACTTAACACTTTTCAGCTTTTCAGCACCCTCTCCTATTTCACAGTAGTAGTGCTCAGAGCCAATCAATAGCTGGCTCACAGCAGTGGAATGGAGGTGATACACAGTGTAGTACTGGCCACTATTATAGCACAAGGACAACATTTCTTATCTTTGAAAGCCAAATCAAATATGAGGACCGTGAAAATAATGAGCCGATAACTACATTTTGTGTCATGAAGACTTCTTTTTTCTAAAGTTTGTCCTATTTTGTTATCAAGTAGTTATTTAGTAGTTAGCTAGCTGTTATTAGTGCTAAAACAATTAGTTGATGCATCACCATGTATTTTGTTAATTGTGTTATTTATTCAGCAAAAATATAAAAAAAATTCTGCTTCCAGCTTAAAAAAAATTGAGAATTGAAAATAAACTGAAGAAGTCACGTTGGGCTCCAAGAACTTGTGATAGGCATTTTTTGATATTTTTTTTTTTTTTACATTATATAGACTAAATGATTAATTGATTTCTTAAAAAATAGACTTTTATTCTTATTAATTAATTAGATTATTATTATTATTCCTTATTAGTAATAATATATATTTTAATAAGGACTTACTTTTTAATAATTTATATAAATAAATAATTAATTAATATTTAATTTTTTAAATATATTTTATTAATCACTAATAAAAGTAATCATTACTTGCAGCCCAAACAGTTCCAGACCAAAGAAGTCACATCAGAATTATTGATCTGGTTGTGTTGATCTCTAAGACAAAAGTACGTTATGCTACAACGTGAACAACAAGGACATACAGTGCAGTAAATTAATTATAAGATCAGTAGTGGTTGCATAAATTCATGTTTTACATATGTCAGAAGGAAAACTCAATAAAACACAATTTAGTAGCTTAAATGTGAATTAAAATAATTTTATTGAGTCACATTTATATTTTTCTATCATTCAGTCTTGGCTAATTGTTTGCATATGCTCTTGGTATTCTTGTTATTGGGAAGTTAGATTTAAATCTTGAATTTATATACATTTTATAATTTATAGATAATTTATAAAAATTTATAAAATTTATAAAATTATGTTTTAGTGAAGAGGCTCTAGACTTTTATATTTGACAAAGATTGAATTTAACAGCAGTCAGTTGTTGACTTTTATGTGATAGAGAGGAGATGCGAACTTTGAATGAATGAAGTGATGAACTTAAGTGCAGGATTGCCTGTCAGCAACCAATTACTGTATTGTTCTTGTACTAAATGTCCGTCTTTAAGAGGCAGCAATGAGTCAGCTCTAATCAATGAAATGACAACTGCATGATTGCTAGCAGTTACTTATTGCTTTGAAAAATCATTGATGTGATCGTTCTGGTTTAGCAGCTACTATAACTGTAGGGAGAAGCTACTTAATGCTCAGATGTTGTGTTTAAGGACATTTTGTACTATTATCTCACAGAAACGGTGTGTATGGCACAGACCATCTGTTGCAAGCAGGGCTTTCATTTTATCCGTATTACGTTGTGAGGGATATGTTTTTGTGGTGTGTGTGTGTTTAAATGTCATGATATACATACATTATACTCCCACGAGTGTAGGCTGTGTTTAAGAGGCTGTAATGTATAGATGGATTATGGTGGAATTGAGGACAAAGATTAGAAGGGGGAGTATCATACCTTCCTTTTCAAGCCCGGTATCAATAGGAATTACTTACGCATTAGATTGTTCTGCAGTAAATGATTTACATCTAATGCGGTCCAGACAAGCATAAGCTTGACCTTAGAGACGGCTTGGTCATGCACCGCCTGGCTGGAAGACAAATGTCTCTACTGGTATAATAGCAGGTTTATTTCCTGCATTTTAGCATCAGGAATGCAGATGCATAAAGATATAATCAAGGAAATCCCTAAAGCCAGCTGGAGCATGTGCTGACATCAACTCTCCAGCAGGGAAAATACAGATTTTCTAGGCAGGTAGTGATGTGTGTGTGTGTGAGAGAAAAGTAGCTGTACGTGTGTCATCTTCAGCTGCTGTCAGCCCAAGCTGTGCCAGACACCCTGCGTCGGTGACTTGAACTTCACACTGAGCTTGTTATCGCCTCATTCTCACTGAGGAAGCTGCCTTCTCAACACAACCCCGTGTCTACTTGTAAAGCTAAAAAAAAATCATGTCAGAAATAAATAAGGAATGCATATATGTCTGGCTCCCATTAACAAGATATTGTATATCACTTTGACTTGGCCTTGGTTGCCATTGCATGATTAATATTTCCATTTAGTGGTATCAATATTTAGTGTTTGTGGGCTGCAGAAATCATTAACGAGTCATAATGTCTAGAGGTTGGGCAGTCGTGCCACAGAGTAGTGAGTGATTCCTACCAAACAGTTACTTGGGAGCTATACTTAGCTTTTATCTACTTGAAGTGTCATAATCAGTGTTACCTGGTGGAGTCAGCGAATACTTCCTCATACTTGAGTGTTAAAGGAGATGATATGCCACTGTAAAGATAGTGATTATCAACAATCAGTGCTTTATGAGCTTAAAGCTACTATGAGGAACTTTCATTTTGTGTTGATTCCAAGCACGTCCTTTGAAAACCCACCAGAGTCCCTTTAGAAAACCTCTCATTTTACTGCAGCAGGGTCCGCATAGAAGAACTTTGATTGCAGGTCAAAGGCGGCAGCGAAGCCGGATCTTGGTCTATACTCGGCGGGCTGGTCCCTGTCAGAGGCCTTGCTGGAGTTTGAGCTGAAGGAATTTCTGGTGAACCTACATGATTTCGTCTGATTTCACGTGGGATCCGACTTTATTAAGAATAACTATATAAAGAGAGCCAATCTTCTCTCTGATGGTCTCGTTTACTTATGTCGTCATATAAAGGCATCCCTATTAAACTGAGTGTTTCATAACCAGTTCAAAGTTCCTCACTGTAACTTTAAAGGGAAAGTTCCTCTCAAGAGATGCTTGTTTGCGTTGCCTGTATGCTTGATATTATGTGCATGAGACACTCAGATGACCATTTAAATCAGTGATTAACTGATTACAGTAATCAATTGTTTTTGCTGTGAATCTTGACGATCTGTTTTGTTTGTGTATCTCTTTTTGTCTCGTGCATTGTTGATTGGCAAGTGAACTGCCAGGTAGAGATGAACTGATCCTAAGGAAAGACTTGTTCCCTCCCTTCAGTGTATTTACATTTTCTCTATCATGTGATCCTGAAATCCAGCACTTAGTAGTTATTACATACTGTAAAAGAGCTGCTACTGGATGTGTCTGTGTTTCCCATGGGGGTTTACACAGTAGAAATATAGAGGTAGTAATATAGAAAACATCTACAGCTGCTGGTTCTACCCAGACTGTTTTCTCCACACTGGCCACACTTTGTGTTGTGTGCTTGTTAGCATCAAATTTATTCCTCACCCTGCCCTCTCCCACCTCCCTGATTTTTGTTTACAAGGCCTTTCTGCTGCTCATTACCGCTGAACATTGTTCATTCCAGCGTTGCCTCATCTTGACAAGGCCAGACTCCCAGCCAGAGTAGCAACCTCTAACTAACGTCAGCCAGCCATCCAGGTGAGGCGGCGCTCATTTGACAGCTCGCTAGCGTCCAGTGGTCAGTCTTCTTACTGAGTGGAGTGGACACAAGACTCTGTACTATCACTCTGTCCTATTTGTTGCTTTTTATGAAAGTGCTCCCTGCTCACACACCTTATTGTACCAATGTCAACGCTGCTGTACGTAATCCTGAGCTATCCTTTATTTCTAATACAACAACAGGGCAAATTATGCTTTGTTTCTGTTACATTACATTATATTAGGGCTGCAATTTGCAATTCATTTCTTTATCCATTAAACTGGCAGTTATTTTCTCAATTTATCATATCATCATTAAACGTTTGGTCTAAAAAATGTCAGAAAACGGAACGGAAAAGTCCATCACAATTTCCTAAAGCCTGAGTCGAAGTCTAGAAATGTCAACAGTCCAAAACCCAAAGATAATGATAGTTTACTATCATTGTAAGAAAAAGAAAAGCAGCAAATTAGGGCTGCAACTAACGATTATTTTCATTGCCGATTAATTTTGATTAGGTGTTTGGTTTATAAAATGTCAGAAAATGGTGAAAAATGTCAATCAGTGTTTCCCAAAGCCCAAGATGACGTCCTCAAATGTCTTGTTTTGTCCACAAGAGATTCAGTTTACTGTCATAGAGGAGTAAAGAAACCAGAAAATATTCACATTTAAGAAGCTGGAATCAGAGAAATTTTTACTTTTTTCCTAAAAAATGCTCAAACTGATTAATCGATTATCAAAATAATTGGTGATTAATTTAATAGTCGGCAAACTAATCAATTTAATCGTTGCCGCTTTACAGCAAATCGTTGGCATTTGTGCTTGAAAAAATGAAACGATTATAATCGTTTATCTGTCGATCATTTATTCGACTTGTCGTTTCATTGTATTACATTCATTTAGCAGCTGCTTTTGTCCAAACTGACTTGTAATAAGTTACTTAATCATATCTGCAGTGTGAAGAAGTCTTTAAAGGTGTTTCCAGCATCAGTGTGGTACTATAATCGAGGCCTGTGTGCAGCTGGAGCTTTGAAGCAACACTTCAGCAGACATTAAATCTAATTTGCAGTGTTTGCGGTGGCTGAACTGATGCTCTTAGCCTGGCCTCTGTGTGGCTGTTTGCATGTAAATTGACTGAGAGCAGGCCTGTTTTTAAGAAGCTGTCTGTTACTTTGTACTGTGTATATGCAACTGTGCTTCCATGTGTGTACATTCAACAGGCAGGACTGTATATAGTAAACCTGTCGATGAACTGTATCTGTCATACAGACCTGCTTTATCAAGGGTTAAGAGAGGCAAGCAGCAATAAATCTGTTAACCACCGCAGTATCTTTCCACAGATAAACACTCTGCAGCCAGCAGTGTTAGGTAATGCAAGGCATTGCTGCACAGCCAGGCAGCTCTGATAGACACAAACAAACCTCTCCTCTCCTCTCCTATCATCCCCTCCCCTCCAGTTGCTTTAGAGAAACAAGTAGGCCAAAAGTAGGAAGCCTTGTCTGTGCTTTAAGCACAACAAAGAGAACGGAGCAATTTGATCTTGCAGACTATCTGGGGTTTAGTGCTATGTAGGGTTGAGGGGGAGTGCTGCCCTTGAAAAACAGCCTCCCTGCCTCTGTTTGTCAGTGATTCCCAGGAAGGCTTTTTCTTCTCTGCCTGCTCATTATTTCTGCCCCATCTTTGCGATTGCTCAGCAGCATTCGTGCAAGTCAGTGCTCTCCCTCAACATCCCAGGAGGATGAGAGGGATTTCCCAGCTAGCCTCCGCCAGTCGGTAAACATAAGGTTGTCTGTCGTACGGGGGGGAAATCCACCACCTTAACTCCCATTAACTTAGCTCCTAGCTAGAATTTTAAGAGCGAAGACTCTCAGAAAGAGGAACCCGACCAGGGAGAGGGTGTTTGATTTTCAAGGCAGCGTTGGGTTTTTGGTTTCCCTCCACTACCTCACCAAGGGAAGAGAGCTCAGTTGAACTGAGGCCATTTTCCCCTTGTTTGTATGTGTGTGCAGCTGGTGTTGTTAACAAAGGGTGGGCTCACTTTCCCCTGTCTTTATGGGCGTACAGTGGGAGAGCTTTTGAAAATAACAGAGGTTTGATTCCCACAGGCTGCATGCCATCACGCTGGACGTGTAGTTGTTTTTCTGATGCTGTTGTAACCTGTTGGTATAGTGTCTGATTGGAAACATTCCCATCTTTTTAGTTGTGTTTTCATGAAAGGGAGCAGATTATTTCTTCTTGAAAGGTTGAACCAGTATATACAACCATTGCTTACCTGGACTCATTTGAATTCACTACTATGCCAGTAGCATTTCCCAACCAATTGTCTGTAGTTGTAAACGTAGTAATTTGCAGAAATGCACATTTTAATGCATTCTTGTGCTAAGAGTTGCCATTATTCCATTTTCAAGCTGCGTCTTGCTTACCACATCATAACTTTATTTAAGTTTGCCTAGCTGTCTTGCTGTGAAGCTCAGTAAAGACAAGAAAGAGCATTATAAACATCAGCATATTAGTGCTATTACATACTGTCAAAACCTAATTACATGGTCATTATTCTATTATCAGTCACAACGTCAAAAAGTCCCCTGCCAGCCATGGAAAACCGACTACAAGAGGATGTAATTATAGTACCTCTATACATCTTTGACAGTCTTTGTCTGAGCATGCTCAACCTGACACCCAACAGGTGCTTTAAAATAATGTAAAATGTGAATCCAAGGACTTCAAGCAGGGAGTTTCAGGCAGTTCAGGAGCAGTGTTCCTTTGGCGTGGACTTTGGGCTTTGTAACTTTGCAGACCTTTTACATGCACAAAAAAACTATATAATACACTAAAGAAAAGGGAAAAAGCACAAAAGCATCATAGGTCCTCTTTAACTCAGAAGATATAGTTGCATTGAACTGGGAACTTTTCAGTGTATTGTGTGAATTGGCTTGAATTTGTATGCACAAGGCTTCACTTACCTATTTAATTGTCAGGCAGCATAAGAGCCCTTACAAAATATCACACCGAATATTTTCAAGTGTCTGCAATGGTTCCTTTTTTGTGTGCAGGACTATTCAGCATACTGAAAAGTGAAAAACAGAAAACTGAAAAACAGTCTCACGTTTCTCACACAAGATTGCTTTTGGCTGTTCTTCAAGATCCGGTCCTTACAATCCAGATGCATCATGGTGCATGTATTGTGTATTATTGTATGGTTTTGTCACTGAAGTAGATCAACGGTGTGAATAAAGCCAGTATAAGGATTCAGGAGGAAGTAAATGTGGAGGAAAATAAACATCTAGTCACAGGATGTCTTCAAAAACTGCACAGATGGTGTATAATTAAGAACAGGAAATCAGTTGTGTTCTCCTTTCTCATCCTGAACAGTATTTTCACACCCAAATCCCACGGCTTCACAGATTACACTTTTCCTCTGCATGAACTTTCCAGCAGTGGAAAGTTTGACAGCACACGAATGAGTTGAAGGATGTTCTGAGCAAGCTGCTTGTTTTTGTTGGGGTTTTTTTCTGTTACTGTTGGCAGATTTCAGGTTCATTAGATGCCAACATATTTCTATCTTTTCCTTTTTCCAGTTTCAGTGGTCAGCACATGAAGTTACATGTTTAGCTGTTAAACTTCATGTTCACTGTCTGTTCACCTGCATGTCTGTTTGTCAAGAGAAGGGGCGGATATGGAGGAACATGAACTTGTAGGCCGAGCATATAATCATAAACCATAAGCATTCTCATCACCTTAGCCGTCTAGACTTGACCTTTACAGCTGCACATTGCAGCTAAAGTGATAATCCTTGGAGGTATGATAGCATGCAAAGTTCACTCATTGGCTTATTGTGGCTTCACACAGCCAGGTGAGTGTGTAACAGGTCTTCAGTCATTTGAATACAGATTGTGGAGTCCTGTGTGTGTGTGTACATGTATAATATTACATATACACAGTGTGAACAAAAGCCCTCTACTCTCTTGTGTCAATTCCTCCGTAAGACACAGATCAAATCCTGATGTTTCTGTCTCTTCTATCTGCACGGAGGAGGCCTGACTGACAGGTGGGGACCTCAATAGGGTGAAGCCAGACTGAATGGGGGTGGAAGTGTCATTAACATGAGAAAGCCCTGATCCTCCGCTCTCTCTTCCTCTTCACATTGTCTGCTTCGTGTCTCTGGCTCAGTCGTGGGACGAGTCACTTCCTTAAAGAGACATCATTCCCTTTAGCTAGTCCGTAGTTCAGTTTGTCAGCAAACAATTTTCCAACCGCCATAATCAGGTTACTTCCCTTCAAAATATGTCAGTTTAATGTGGTTGATTATTATATGATTCTTGGAGATATCCAGAGGGTCATGTGAAACATTTGTTCCACCAAGTAAGAAATGTTTGAGAGTGATGTCTAGTAGTATGATTTTGGCTGGCTGTAAATTAATCTGTCTTTTTCTTGGTTTTCCCCCGCTACCCACACTTATCTGCTGTTGTCAAAGGAGATGAGAATACTGATCTTCTCACATAGTAATGTAGATGCAAAATAAGGCTAAGTCTAACCATAGCCTGTATATAAGAAGTGGACGTAATCACCGTGATGTTTTGAAGCCCTGAGTTTGGCATTTTGGCCGTCACCATCTTGGTTTTTTGCAACCAGAAGTGACTCAAGAGATTGGAGTTAAGTACAACTGAACAATGAATAAGACATTTTTTAGGCGACCAAAATGTTACAATTAATTTTCATGAACTGGAAACGCATTGTGAAAAAGTTAAAGCTGTAAGATGAAAACATGGACAACTCCCAGACCGGACAGCGTTGTGGTAGCGACCTGTCAATCACAAGGCAGCCACGCCCTAAAGCATCCCCTGCTTTATGGTCTATATGACTCTAAATGGGACCATAATTTACTAAATGAACATCATGTTGTATTGAAGAAGACTTGAAACTATCGGTTAAGACCATAAACTCATGTTTACAATATTTACTGAGGTAATAAATCAAGTGGGTCACTTTCTCATAGTCTTCTATACAATCAGACTTCTTTTTGCAACCAGAGGAATCGCCCCCTGCTGGCTATTAGAGGTTCCCACTAGTCTATAGCTACCACCATGGCTTTTTGTGGCCTCCAAATCCACCTGTAATTGCTTATTTTGTGTGTCAGTATAGCCAGTTGTGCCAATGAAGGACAACTCCACAAGTATTAAAGGTGTGTAGGATCTGACGGTATCTAGTGGTGAGGTTGCAGACAGCAGCCAACTAAAACTTCGCCCATGTGCCGAGTGTGTAGGAGAACTACGATGGCTGACGCGAAAACATTAAAATGTAAATGGCCTTTTGTCCTAAAAATGTGGACGTGGTCTCAGACACCACTGATCAGCCCACGGGGACGCACTACACTCACGGGTCAGAGCAGGGTGATGTTTTTGTTACTGATACTCCCCGAGGCGTTATTTCTTTTTCCCTTTAAAGCTCCTCTGCAGCTGGCAGTGTTGCAGTCTGGATCCTGCATTTACTCATCAAATATTGGGAGACACATTGTAGAGAGAGGATTAGAGTGGGAACATATAGCTAAATTACTAAACTGCTTCCTGACAACTGTGCACTCTGGTCTTGGCAGGACTGTGGGAGTCAGATGACAACACAGGGATCTCTCTGTAATGTGGCCATTTATTTTTGCCAAGGCAGTGGAAGCTTTTGCCATAAAGCTGTGAATCTGCGTGAAAATCTGGCAGTGCATGGAAACCTAAAAAATGAGACAGAATGTGGCACACTCTCTCTCTCCCTCTCTCTCTCTCTCTCGTTTTTTCTCACCCTTCTTTTTCTCACCCCCTACTCCCTTGTTCTCTTCCTCCCTCCGTGGGTGTCGGGTACACTAAGTGCTTCATGATTGCCAGGGCCGTGAGGAGGCACAATCGGCGGAGGCGTCAACAGCCCTCAGCCAAGTGTCCTTGCTTCCCCAAGTGGTTCTTCTGGCAGTGTTTCGGTCGAGTGACAGCGGAGTCAGCGTTATCCAGTCACATAGCAGTGTTCAATAACAATGCTTCATGGCAGCATGATAGTGGGATTTCCATAACAGCTCCTGTGTTGTTCATACATAGATAATGTGTCAGGCTAAAATATCACGCAGGCTCCCCACATTTGGATTAGTGCTTATGTGTGTACTGCACTTCAGGCGGTACACACCAGGTTTCTGGACAATATTTGTCATTGTTTTGTGTTGTTAATTGATTTCCAATGCTAAATATATACATACATTTACATAAAGCAAGCATATTTGCCCACTCCCATGTTGATAAGAGTATTAAGTACTGGACAAATCTCCCTTTTGAGGTACATTTTGAACAGATAATGTGTGATTAGTTTGTGATTAACTATGGACAATCGTGCGATTGATTTTAATCGATTGACAGCCCTACTCTTAACTGGGACCATGTCTGTTGCAGCCTGTTAACATTGTAAAATATGAAGGACCTGTAGGAAACATTACCTGGGCAGGTGAGAGATTTGACATGTGTGCACTTTAAAAATGAGAAAATAATTCTCATTGGGATGCAAATCATTTTGGTTAAAATTAGACAAAACCTATATTTGTTGCTAAAACTATATATGTATATATCAGAGAGTGGAACAGTTTGTCATATTGCTGCTTCATGTTGAGTCGAAAAAATGTCAAAAATTAGTGAAAAATCCCCCTCTCCATTTCCAAATGCCAAAGATAACATCTTCATAATTGCTTGTTTTGTTCAACCTACAGTCTAAAATCCCCAAATATTCACTTCGTTATCACAGAAGATGAAGAAAACCAGGATATATTAAAATTTAAAAAGTCAATCTACTAAACAATTAATCAACTTTAATTCTTTCAGCTCTAGATTCAACTAATAGTTTCTGTATGTTTGGAAAGCCTGAATAATGGATGTGGTCATTTCTAGGAGATGATTGGCAAATAATTTACAATTCTTTTAAAGTGTGATTTTGTTTAAATACATACAGTAGAAATCAAACATATTCAATTATGTTTGTGGGTGAAGATGGAAATTCAGATATTTCTGCACTGCAGCCAATACATCACATAAACATAGCAACCATAAGCACTCAATCCTGTCACTGAACTGAACTGAACCGAACTGTTGAGAGACAAACTCTGGATATCTAAAGAGTTAATTCTGAAACACAACATTTGATCTCTTTCCACCCAGATTTAGTTCTTACTGTATAATATACAACTATTCCGAGACTGATATGATTTATATAATTTAATTATAGTGAATAATGCTTGTTATATAAGCAATAACCGTCTTTGCTTTCTTGTAAATAGTTGAGTGTGTGGGGTGTAGGATTACTGCTTGGACGTTAGTCAGCTGTGTTGATGTTGTGCTGAGCTGTGATTCTTATCAGTGTGCTGCTGACAGTGAGATCCGTGCTGCCTGGATATAATTTACACACTGAGATTTTTTTTGTCCTCCGCTCAGGGACAGATTTGGGATCAAAATATGTGATATCGTGGATTATCATTTTATATATATAACAGAAGAATTGGGTTTTAAAAGTCTCTGAAACACCTCCACAGGTAGACCTGACGTCACCCTGATTTATATCTGAATACATATGTCTTTATTCAGCTTTCATTTGCTATTTCTGTATCCAGGCGGCGTCGGGCATGATGCATCAGCCAGTTATTAATTAAAGCTGTTTCTGATCAACAGTTTTATTGCCTTATTATCCCGCCCACTCCCTTTGGCTCACATGTCTGTGTTTACCACATTGAAACTGATGCAGATACGGCCAAAATGCAGGGTGGCTGCTTTATTAGTGAACAGTAAACCCTTTTGGGAATTTAACACTTGAGCACTAGAGTGTCTTTGCAGCTGATTGATTAGTTCACTCCTATCTATTTCTGTTACGCATATGTCTATTGTCTATTGTTCATTTTGTGTGTATTGTCTATTGTTCATTTTGTGTGTATTGTCTACTGGCCTCTTTTATTATTTGTCATCAATTTCTGGTCTCTTTGGTGTAGCTTATAGAAATGAGATGAGTGTTTCATCACAGTCTTATTTATGGTCTTATTTGTTTATAATGGAGTTGTAGCAGGTGTTAACACTTAAGTGTTACAGGATTAAGTGTTACAGGACTACTCAGATATTTTGAAAAGAACATTTATTCTTTTTTTCTTGCCAAGAATAAGATGAGAAAATTGATACCACTCTTATGTCTATAAGTTAAGTATATCTGTAGCCAGCAGCCAGTTAGCTTAGCTTAGCATTAAGACTGGAAACGGGGGAAACGGCTAGCGTGGCTCTGTCAAAAGCTAATAAAATCTGTTTACCAGTACTTCTTTTGTATGGATCAAACGAATAAGATATAACGTGTTAATTAGCGAGCTTTAGAGGTGCTTTTTGACAGATTTTCCTATATTCCGTTTTAATGTTTCAAGGCTAGATGACACCTTTTTTGACAATCGCTTCTTCTCCTCCCCTCGCTAGCGGCCAGTTTGCCGTGGTCAGAAGATGTCGGCACAGGAGTACGGGTGTGGAGTACGCCGCCAAATCCATCAAGAAGCGGCGCAGCAAGTCGAGTCGACGAGGGGTGACGAGGGATGACATCGAGCGCGAGGTGAGCATCCTGAAAGAGATCCAGCACCCCAACATCATCACGCTCCTCGAGGTCTTCGAGAACAAGGCGGAGGTCATCCTGATCCTGGAGCTGTGAGTGGCCTTCTCTTTTTACTCATCACAACTGAGATTTTTGTTTTTGAACAGTATTCGAGTAAAACTTTTACAAAATGGGAGTATAAAGTTCCGAAAATGTAATTGCAAAAAATCCATGACTTGCATAAAAGGCATTGAAAAACACTGGACTACATTTTGACAAAACAAGGCAAGTTGCCATATTCCTGCAGACTTTTTAAAATATTTAATTTAGGATCAATGATATTTTTTGCCCATATAGTGAGATACATAATTCAGTTGAGGATAACTCAACATTTACTAATTATTGTGGCCTTTCAAAATCATAGCCCTGTAGTGAAGCATCTTATAAGAACAATATTAAGAACCAGATTTTAAAAAATGGATGGTCAAAATCAAAGCGGAAGAGATATCTTGACTTTAATCCCTAGTATGGGTCAAGCTCTAAAAACGCTGGATCCTACATTTCCCATGATTCAGTTGAACAGCATTTTAAGTCTCATACCCAACCGTGCTGCCCCTTTTAAAAATCTAATAATCTAAAAACACTTGTTTTTGAAATAATAGTCAGATGGTGATCATGGTGACCAGTATTCATAGTGTATTGGTTATAAACTGCCTGTAGCTGGAACCTGTTACAGGTGTCGTGTGGCACAAAGCTCACTTAACACCAGATAGGCCAGTTTGACCAGGTTAGCTGGAACTCCAAACACTCAGTCAGGTCACTCATATTTACATTACAATTATAATCCAGCTGACAAGCTTATTCAGAACAAATACGCATGAAAGCAGAAAGGACTACACCTCAATTAGTAGGTCAGTTTACTGCCAGCAGTAGTGAGCGGAACGATGAGGGCTGCAGTTGCCGGACAACATTCCTGTCCAGTGATCACATACGAAGGAGGGAATAACAAGCACAAAACCAGTCCAGGCCTACAGTACAGTACAGCATGCGCGTGTGATTAATAAGTCCATGGCTCATTTCCAGCTCAATACAGTTAAGTGGTAGAGCAGGTCACTATGGCTACAAATAACATCTCAATATTTTTAATGCATGATTAAATGCTTCAGAGGAGAATTATTAAAATCTGAATAATGGAACGACCTTCAATTAATGCCATTAATTTTGCACAGAAATACGAAAATGATCTTATTTATCATCATTGAGCTGTTTTAATGATGTTTTAGACAACACAGAATTTAAATTTAGAGTAAGAAATAATCAGGTTCTTGATAAATGGCTGCATAGCACTGCAAAGTACTGTATTGACCAGCAGTGAATTATCAATGCAGGCTCGTTTTTGAACTTCTTTTCTTCCTCTCAAACATTTCTAGAAAATGTTTCCTCATTCCCAAAACACAAAACAAGTGAACCCTGTTCCCAATTAGACTAATGCACAACTTTATGTGTCTCTAAATCAGTTTCAAACTGTAAAAACATGATCCCATGAATCCAATTTCCATGTAATATCCCCTGCAATCAGTTATCTGAATACATTTGTGGATATAAATATTCTATTTAGTTGCACAATGATGCTTAAGATTATATTTACAATACCCAGTCTAAATAATTGTAACCCCTCCATAGTTTGGTCTCCTTTGCAGCTGAAAACCGACCTCTCAAGATTTGGATACAAAAAATGGTCCAGTGTCAACAACCAAATGTATCAGTCAAACCCCAGAGTATATATAAAGATGGACGACGTGACAGCTCCCCAAAAGTGAAGCCAAAACATCTGGATCGCCCCCTGGTGGCTGGCTGCAGTATAGGTCATAAAGCCCGCCTCCTCCATGTTAGCGGATGGGACATGGGCCAAACTAAAAAGTCAAAGTACACGTCAAATAAATTTTTCCCAAAGATAGTTTCTGTCATTTTAGGTAGTTCTTATCACACTGATGTATGTTCAAGTGTTCATTTTTCTGATAAGTTTGGTTTTAATTAGTTAAATTAGCCGTGCTTGGCTCGTGATTGGCTCAGACGGGTGTGTAGGTGTGTGACTCTGGCTCCAAATAACGTTAAAATCTATAGATGGCAGCTCCCGTATCCAGAATATTTTGGCTTCCCTTGTGGGTGGAAGTGGATTTGCGTTGTCCATCTATATATACAGTCTATGGTCAAACCATATACGTAGCACGTTTGCTTTGCAATAATGCACGCTTGCACCTCAATGCTATCAACGTTGTCCGATTATTGCCAGTAACATAAGATGAATACTGTGTTTTTGTAGAGTCAGTGGTGTGGCTTCGGATCGCTTGTGAGCATGTTGATAAACCTGCGGAAAAAAAAAAGGATGTACATTATCCACGAATACCACAGAAAACAAAATAGCACATGTGAATCCACAGACAGTTTCAGTGTCTGGTAATGCCACTGCTGAAACTGTATCATTCAACCCATTAGGGAGGATCCATCGATTGTCTTTTCTTTGGAGTTAATCAAATCAGTTGGTCTTTGTGCGGGCAGAATAAACCCAGACGATGGAGAAGTGAACTTCAAATGTCTGGGAAAATGTGGCTGAGAAAAGTCCAATTACTGCCATGGTCCCTTTTTTACAGCAGCTATTATTCATAATAACTTCCTTTTAAAAAAAAAAAAAAAAAATAGGGACCTCAGTGGTCATTAGACTTTAGCTGCTGTAAAGAGCAGGAATGCTGAGCTATTTCTCCCAGAATAAAGGCTAACTAGCACAAGACAAAAGGTCATTTCACTGGACAATGGAACACTTTCTATTCTATTCTGTAAGTTATTTGATTATTTGTGACCTAGTGTCAATGTTTTCATGTTAGATCTGTCCGGAATTGAAGTCCTTATAAATCATAAGCGGTCATAGAAGCAGCTTGTGGCTCATTGGTCAATGGCAACAGCTTGGGAATCTGGGTGAGGTGGTCTCGTTTATTACTGCCGTTTTTTGGGAGTAGCCAGACCCAAACGTGTTTCTCGGGAGGTTGATCAGTGATGTGTCTCACCTGATCTGTCTGTAGAAGACTGGCCCATTAGCTCTTCCTCTGTTCCAGTTGGCATCCATCCTGTCTGTTGTTTGGCTTCATCCACACAACACCTCCACAGCACATACCATATCACACATTCAAGCTTTGCTTTCACTGATGAAATTGCTCACTTCCACGCTGCATTGTTTAATTGTGTCAGGTTAAATTTAAATAAAGGGTTTTGTGTAATTAACCTCTTACAGGACTCCCTTTCTCGCTGAGCTGTTTTTGTGACAGTGGAAACAAGTTTAGCACAAGTTGGTGTCTTGATCAAAGATTAAGCAGGTGGCATTTCAGAGGAAGCTTCGGCATTTCAAAAAAACTCTGACGTGGTGGTTTAACTCCCTAAACTTATTCATGTCAAACACTCCCAGAAAGATGCACTCTGTGTGAGCTACTGACAACCATTTGATAGGATTTGCTCCCTCAGGAATTTAATGACGAGTTGTTTCTCATTGTCATGTCAGTCAGGCTGTGATTGTGTGGGCATGTTGCTATGGGGGGTATGGGTAGAAGATGAAATATGAACCAGGAAGGGAAGTTTGAAATAAATATTAAATGCCAAGACGCCATGCAGTCGTTTTGATAATGATACAGGGTACATGGGTCAAAGAAGGATAAGGTTTTGAAAATATAAAACATTTAATTTAAAAGCTTATTTAGTAGGGCTGCCTCCTCTTAGTCGACTAATTGGTTGTTTTGGTCTTAGACGACTAAGATTTTCTTTTGTTGATTAGTCATTCTTTATGCATTTTTCATGCTGAATGACTTATTTCCAAGATACTTATGAGTATCACCTGTTAAACACAAGATTAAAAGCGGTGCTTTAGTGTGATTCCTTGTGGAGAAACTCTGTTTTACAGATCTGTTGATGAAATCAACTAATTTATTAGTCATTTATTAGTGTTTTAGTGAATTTCTTTGGTCGAGGACGGCCCTATTATTTAGATTTTTTGGAGTGTTGTCTTTGCACATTTAAGGGAGGTTTTCAAGAATAATGCAGATAATTACTTTTTTAATATGTTTTAGAATTTTACCCCACTAAAATGTCGCTCAGTATAACATTGCATTGCATTGATGTTTATCAAAATAATGAATTAAATGCAAACTTTCTAATGAGACATGCAAAGTCAGACTGGCAGAAATACACACAAGAATTTAAGAAATCTATTTATATGACTAAAAATACTGGATATTTGTGCTTTTTTTAATAACCATCTCATATTTGTTAATAGTTTGTTTGTAAAGTGGAACTTTCAATAGAGAAATAAAAAAAAATTAAAGCTGCAAGCAGCGATGAACGGGCCCTCGCCCACGCTGGCACGTCTGGGAACACGCTGTGTGGCAATAAAATAATATTTGTTTTATTTTTGTATTTAATATCATCATCAAACTATGATAATAAAAATAGATAGTAAAAATCTATTTTAATTACATTTTTTATATATATTTTTAACAAATAATACTTACCCAAGGACAGAAAATATATATGTCTTGTCTTTGACCCATTAAGCCTTTGACCTGGTACAGTATGTGTGCTTGCACATTTTTTGCAGTAACATTGAGCACTCGATCCACTGACATGTAATGGAGCTGCTAATTTACACAGATCCAATAATCATGAATCAAAATATGAACTCAGGATTAAAGCTAACCAGACTTATGTTCATGTTTTATTTGGGGAGTGATCCTTTTTCAGTTAAATCAGCAGGCAGGCGATGACTCAGTGTTAATGCTGA
>CAKAOI010049613.1:42899-119265 GCA_916701655.1 Sebastiscus albofasciatus
TGCACACCAAATTTCATGAATATCGGATCAACATTGACAAAGTTACGATTTCGACGCGGTAGGGGGCGCTACGGAGCCAGCTTGCGACGCCCGTTCCGAAACACTACAGAACATTGCAATTTTCGCCACTCCCGACGCACGGTCCAATTTTGGTGAGTTTTTGGGGATGGGACAGGCCTCAAAAACGCGATCTCGCAGCAGAAAAATAATAATAATGCTCGGGCCCTAATAATCCTTAGAAAAACAATAGGTTTCCTCGCACTTCGTGCCAGGACACCGTTGGGGTCCTGGCACTTTCGTGCTCGGGCCCTAAAAATGTATTATAAAAAATCCTACTTCATCAAACAAGATTGTTAATCAGTCTTTGTGTCAATAAAATAATATTTGTTTTATTTTTGTATTTAATATCATCATCAAACTATGATAATAAAAATAGATAGCAAAAATCTATTTTAATTACATTTTTTATATATATTTTTAACAAATAATAC
Source organism: Sebastiscus albofasciatus (assembly GCA_916701655.1). Taxonomy (NCBI): domain Eukaryota; kingdom Metazoa; phylum Chordata; class Actinopteri; order Perciformes; family Sebastidae; genus Sebastiscus; species Sebastiscus albofasciatus. The sequence goes on from CAKAOI010049613.1 coordinate 43,391, forward strand.
TTACCCAAGGACAGAAAATATATGTCTTGTCTTTGACCCATTAGGCCTTTGACCTGGTACAGTATGTGTGCTTGCACATTTTTTGCAGCAACATTGAGCACTCGATCTACTGACATGTAATGGAGCTGCTAATTTACACAGATCCAATAATCATGAATCAAAATATGAACTCGGGATTAAAGCTAACCAGACTTATGTTCATGTTTTATTTGGGGAGTGATCCTTTTTCAGTTAAATCAGCAGGCAGGCGATGACTCAGTGTTAATGCTGAGCTTGGACCATTAATCCTCTATGGCTGCTGACAGTTAATACAAAAGGAGACAATGTTGAGACGATTCATTATCTTGTTTTTTGTGCCTGAGTCAATCTTGTAATGGACTTGACTGAGAGTTGTGACGGGGTCTGACACTACAACTTGCTCAGAGAATCTGTCTTTAGTGGTTAATTTAATAAAGGTCATCTACTGGAGGAGATGATACATTCTTGAGTTAAATGCCCATTTTATGTACTTTAAATGAGTGAATAATTTCAATTCGGTCGCACTTCATGGTATAAATTACAATGATAGAACACTGTTCCTGGTTCTACATCATAGATGTGTAATAAGAGCTGGATACCGGACCCCAAGATGTCGCCTATTCGGTCCAATAAGAAATGCTCGCCTGGCGAATACGCCAAAACATTTTTTATATCTTCTGGGTTTACTTCCGGGGTATGCGGCCCACTGAATATGTGCAGTAGTGTTTCTCCCCCTGGCCCTGTTCCCGAGTTCCCGCTCGGCCCATAGACTTTACACTGTGATGACATCGCAGATGTTAAAATCGCTTTTCTCGGCTCGAGGAAAGTTTTACAAATTCTTAAAAGACAGAGTCATAATTGACCTTGTTTGCAGTTTGAGGTATCCTGTCAACAGTTTTATACGGTAGACATCTCTTTTACAGTGGTGGTCTATGGGAAAAAATGCTTTTTGGGCTGCAGGTGGATTTTTTGCTGCAATACCGTGAATGGCCACTGGAAAAAAATTGGAGCAAGGCTGAGTTGTGGTGCCGTATCCAGGTCTTATTGTACATCCATATTCTATATACATTATAATTAGCATTCAAAGCCGGTAGGGTGACATCATGCTAGTTTTTCCAGCCCAGGGCAGGTAAATCAACAAGTTACATGTTGGATGCTAAAAATATTTGACTTCATGTTGTGTCCCTTTGTCCTCCACATCCTCTCCTCACGCTGGGTAAATACAACCGTGACAGCAACTGTCCTTTGACGTTAAACGTTGACCAGCCTGTATCAGAATCAGCTTTACTTGCCAAGTTCATATATACAAGGGATTTGACTCCGGTTTTATGCATCTCTCTAAACGTATTTACACAGAATTAAAAAAAATGAAAGTGAGGGACAAGGACAACAAAGCTGGACAAATAAAGGCAAGGAATAAACAGGACTGTTATGTCTTTGTATAAACAAAGGGTGGTGGTTTGTTTGGGCAGAAACCTTCTTTCCTGTCTATGATTGTGCGTTAGCACCCTGTTAACCACTGAAGCAGATGATGAAGTAAACATACAAGATACAGAGTGGGTGGTGGGAGGAGGAGGTCCCAGCTGTGCAGCTGCTCTGGTGTTTCCTCCTTGAAGGGTGGAGTAGTGTGTGTGTGTGTGTGTGTGTGTGTGTATTTATAGGTTACATTTGTACATTTATGGAGGCATTGATTGGTCATTTTTGCACACCACTGTGTGAATACATTTTTTTTTTTAAATTACATTTCATATGATATGACACAAGGCACTAAAATGATGGTAATGGTTGAATAGACGTTTATTGTAACATGAGGAGTTGTCTACTAAAATGAAAGTAATTTTCCATTTAATTGTGACTTACATTCATCACATATATTGTAAGATAAACACGTTTTTGTACAACTGAGTGGACGCTCAACGACTGGATAAGCATGGCTGTAATTACAGTTATCTGCTCTCTTCCTCTCTCTCTCCGTCACGCTTCCCCTCGCCGCAGGCTTTCACTCACGTTCTCATGCTGTGAGCGTGATAAATCCTCTGCTCTCTCCATTCCCTTGTCTCTACTTTTCCTTTCTACCTTTAAGTGCTGAATCTCACTATGCCTTCATTAAATGAGCTGAGTTTTGATATATAAAATGTAGGGTAATGTGTTCGTAATAATTAGCAAGTGCTGATATTAACAGGCTTAAAAAGGGGATTTTATAAGAAACAATATAATTAAATTCTGATGGGATAAGACACCAAAAACTGAATAAACATGAGTTGATTTTGTATCATAAAATGTTGAAAATATTTTGCCCAAAACTAGCCAGATCTGGGTCAGCATTCTTCAATATTTCACTATTTTTGTGCTGTAATTATGTTCATTTAGGCAAACTGTGTTGACTTTTATTTGATAAAGAAGTAAATGTTTTTCATGATTCAGTGAATGATCATATTTAAACTAATTTATTGCTTCTTTTTCTTTTTTTGTCATTTTCCCCTGATTATCATTCCTGCAAGGTCTTTTTTTTTAAAGATAACATAATGGTGCAAAAACCTTAAATATTCTAATGAAACAAGCTTACCTCAAACATTAGGGCCTATTCCTTTTTTGTTGTTTTTAATGGAGGTTTTTCATTAAAGAAGTTAATTGAGAGCAGCGCTGGTTGAAATGTACGCGGGTTGTGTAAATTGGTCGGGCTCTAATGCACCAGGATGATTAGATTACATCAGCTCAGCTCTGATAAGCAGGGATTTGTAGCTGGCTCTGATCTGAGAGATCTCGCATTTTAATTCTCTCCCTCCCTCTTTCTCTGTCTCCTCGTCCAGCGTGGCCGGCGGCGAACTCTTCGACTTCTTGGCAGAGAAGGAGTCGCTGAGCGAGGAGGAAGCCACTCAGTTCCTCAAGCAGATCCTGGACGGAGTCTTCTACCTGCACGCCAAACAAATCGCTCACTTTGACCTTAAGGTACTGCAGCAACTAGAGACAAACAGCAGCAGCAGGAGTACATACTGTTCATTTCATCAGCTTGTATTGTACACACTGATAACAAACTATGAACCAATTCTACACTTCATACTAATGCTAAGCAGCTTTTGGAGTATTTTATACACCAAAAAAAATGACAAAAGTATTTATTAGAGATGAAAAGAGTGGTCAGTGGTTTCTTCTCCCTAATGTGCAAAACAAACCAAACCAAAACCGTGACACAAAACTGCAGTACAAACCAAACCGTGGGCTTGTTGAAGCGTTGCACCACTAGTATTAAGTATGGAGTTGGGACACAACAGTAAACATTAAACTCATGCGTGTGTCCTTCGTAGATCTTTTGTTTCAGACAGTTCATCAAATGCAAATGAGACTTCTCAAGTGATTAGTTTCGGTGACGTCCTCGAAATGAGAACCAAAAACAGAATTGAACAGTTTTAGAGATGAAGAGATCCACTCCTCTGATGATTGTGAGATTTCCATGAAAACACTTTGGACACAGAAGATGATGACTTGCTCAAGGTCATGTTACGTTTAGACAACACAGTTTGATATTTTCTTTGAAAAGACAAAAACACCCGTATTGTTTTGCTCTCATTAGAGGTCACAGTAAAGTGTTGCCTGTTGTTCAGCAACCTGGAGTAGTTCACATCCATTTTCTAAAATGCCAGCTCTCTTGAGAAGTGGATTTGCAGCATTATGTGAATACATCTCCTTTTATATCAGTTTCTCTTTGTATCTATGTGTTTTTTGAGCCAATGCATCTGAGGCTAATTACCATGACTAATCTGTTTTGGTTTATTTTCGGATTATCTCCTTTTTATTATGGAGTGTGTGTAGTTTAAAACTCCCGAGGGAAAAAGAGTAAAGGTCATGGTGTACTCACAGCACGGACGCACCATACAGTACGTGAGTATTGTTGTGGTAGTTCTTTACTTAAATCTCAATCAATATCATTGATCGGTTGTCCACTTACAGCAGCACAGAATAAACCGACTCCTCCACTTACAAAACAATCTTCTCAAATCATTCGTCAGAGTTCGGGACATTCGGCCTCCAGGTTTGCAGAAAATAATAACCTCTGTGCCCAGCCAGACACTTGTGATCAATGCTGGAGCTTTTACCAACCACTGCAGCCTCCGCTTCACTTATGAGTCGATGTTATTCACTGTCTAGCAGTGGCTCACATTAAGACTTCATTTGTTTAGTTGAATAACTTTATGCTCAGCCCTGTCTCCTACAAATTATGTTCCGATACAACGAAACTGCATAGACTCTTTTATAGCCGACGTCATCAAAAATATGCGGCAATGGAAGTGGCGTTTTGCCCCAGCCGTCCAGACCAGTTATCAAGCTTTAAACATTGAAGTAAAACTGTTACCAGCATCAAAATGCCTGGTTGTTGCATGTTTGCATTTAAGGTGTTCAGATAATGCAGACGGAGAGCTAAAGCGGTTTGACATCATTCTCCTTGATTCCAGCATTATTAGGCCTATGCATAATAATTTGTATGTTTTATCTGCAACTAGTTATTTCTAAGATTTCTTGTATTTCGCATGGTATTTTAATGTGTTCGTATGCACTTAATGTGGACCCTGGGAAGATTAGCTGGTTGCTATGGCACCAACTAATGGGGATCCTTAATAAAATCAAAATAAAAAACATAAGCGTATCAGTGTTGATAGAGAATAAACCCGGTGAACTGAGCTGCAGTCTGATTGTATTTTCTCAGCGCCTCCTGTTGCCACTGCTGCCCACATTCAATCTGTTCTTGTTCCTTCCCAGACTAAATCCTCAAGCTCGGCTCATGGTCAGAGCTGAAAGGATGAGGTTTAGAGGGAAGATGGCTTCGTTTAAAAAGAAGCATTGTGTCCTTAGGAATGTCCGGCTTCTGTTGTTTGGCTTTGCTTTTAGCACATCTTTGCCGTCCTTTCCTTTCTCCCACTTCCTCGAGAGGTTTTTACTCGTGTTTTGCATGGGATTTCCATGGCTGATGAGCCTCCTTCCTGCCAGCCTGTTCCTGGTTTTGTGTCCGACTCTGCTGCTTGCTCTCTTGTTGACACCTAGTTTATTTCCTACACTGATAATTTAGGGCAGGGGATCTCCAACTTTTTGGGGCCAGGGATCCCTTAAATGGGAGAACATTTTCCAAGGACCCCGTTATAATTGGACCACCAATTAAGCATAATGCTTAGTACCATTTGTACTCTTAGATGCCATTGGAGCTATTTTTATTCAGACCTGTTTCATAGTGTTAAACATAAACACATTTCAATTTGAATCATGTTAATATCACTTTATTTTGTCCCGATATTCCAGGTGCTTTTGTAATCAGATGTGGCTTTAGCTTGGCCGGCTTCATGGCTTTGTTCACTAGCACCTGAATGATGCATTTTGGTCCCCCATTGCTGTCACTCAATACAACCGTCACGTGACAATTTGGACCGACTCAAATATTTCTTCATGCTCGCCAGCTAGCTAGATTTAGGGTCAACCCTAATCTTAATTTATAGCAAATTATTTCACGGACCCCCTGACAGAGTGCCACGGACCCCAAGGGGTCCCCAGACCCCACTTTGAGAATCACTGATTTAGGGGCCACTTTTCCAAAATTTGTCCTTTTTGTTTTTCTTTCTGAGCATCATAACTGTTTCTCATTGAAATATCGGTGCACAGTTGGCTTTATGCTAATAACAGCCTCTGTCTGTCCTCTCCGTTTCCCCTTTTTAACCACCTCTCTCTTTCTTTCTTTCTAGCCGGAGAACATCATGCTGCTGAACCGCTCAGTGCCTCATCCGCGCATCAAGCTCATTGACTTCGGCCTGGCACACAAGATCGATTTTGGCAATGATTTTAAAAACATTTTTGGAACTCCAGAATTTGTAGGTCAGTATCTCGTTGAAGAATCATGATCCTTTCTTATTTTATTGTTTTAACAGATTCTGTTCTGTACAGTATACCCGCCATCCTTTCTCTACTATACATACACACACACACACACACACACACACACACACACACACACTGAGTTCAGCACCCTGTTGTCCTGGCTTTAATCCCGGGGGTTGCGTATTGTGAGAGCAGGTGCCAAATGTGCCATAGGGACGTGAGAGCGACCTGATAATAGACTGGAGATTATCAGAACTGCTCCTTCTTGCCAACACACACACACACACACTAATGGACACATTCATGGCTCTGTCCCATCTCCCCTCATCTACCCCTTTACCCGGGGCGGCCGCCAACACTCTCAGTCTCCCCCTGCCCGACGCCGGTGGCCGCCACCAGCATCATCAAGGCCAAAATCAGAGTGCCCAGGTCAGCAGGGTGGCAGCAGTGAAATGGTCTAAATAAAGATCAAGTGGCAGGAAGCCCAAATCATGAGTTGTGTAGCTGATGCTGGAAAACCGGTTGGCCTCTCTACAAAAATTAAAACTATGAGGAAAATGTTTTATAAATCCATAGCAAATATGATTTATGAGTCCTGCTTTTGCATTTGATTTTCCAGCATGTGGCTTTGTAGTTGTTTACCAGTTTTTATAATTGTGAGGTCATAACTCAAGTAAAAAATGAAAGCACAGACATGATACACGTTTATGCCTCCACACCAGAGATAGCCTTGACCAGAGGCATTATGTTTTTGGTTTATCCGTCCGTACCATTCTCGTGAACGCGATATCTCAGGAACGCCTTGAGGAAATTTCTTCAAATTTGGCACACACGTCCACCTGGACTTAAGGATGAACTGATTAGATTTTGTTGGTCAAAGGTCATTGTGACCTCACAAAACAACGTTTGTTTCAATTTGATTAGAAGTGAATCTAAAGTTTCATCTTCAGTTATGGTATTTACACATCTGAGGACACGTGACAAGAGAGAAGGAGAAGAAGAGAAATAATCACAGCTCTAGCGGGTGTGATTTAAAAAAAACTAAAAAAAACAATGTCTCATAAAACAACACCTCTAAAGAAACAACAAAATAAGAACATGATCACAAGCTCAAACAAATGAAGGCATTGCAAGAAGAAAATAAGTAAATGTATCAGTAAGGAAAAATAAATAATCAGAGAAAGTTAAATGAAAGATAAAGGTAGTGTGTGGTGTGTGTGTGTCATTTGCGTGTTGACCTGAATAGTAATAATGTTTTGTTCTGTGCATTTGCCTCTCAGCTCCAGAAGTAGTCAACTATGAACCTTTGGGCCTGGAGGCAGACATGTGGTGAGTAAACAAAAACTCATCTGCTCTACAATGAGCTTTGTGTACATCAGCTGTTTGAAGCTGTTGTTATTTCTGAAGAGCATCTGCTGTTAAGTAAATGTATGTTTTGCATGAAGTCAAAATGCATAACCATTTCCTCTTTCTCTCTCTCTGTCTGCCTCTCCACAGGAGTGTTGGTGTGATAACCTACATCCTGTAAGTATCTGAGATGCCACCAGTGATGATGGATAATTGTGTGAAATGTGAAACACGTATGACTCGGAAACATGCGTCACCGTGCCACCTTCATGTTCACATTTTCTTACTCACTAAACCTGACAGTCAGTCAGAATGTGAAGAGGTCAATGTGAGTGTGACTGGCTGCTCTTTGACCTCTCTGTCGCTGAACTCGCTGGGCCACTCACTCAGCAGCCACCACAGCGCTGTGTGTCGTGAATAATGTAACAGCCTGCAGCGAGGACCGTCAAGCATATTAAAACTGGCTTTTGAATGCATTTGAGTGTGATATTCTTACAGCAGCTGTGTGAACGTTTCCTTTTATTTCAAGAGATAATGGGCCTCATGCAAGAACATTTTCGTATTCTTGTTTTAACTTTTGTCTTACTTTTGTCCGTACGGTCGGCTAGTAGGAGTTTGCCACATCAGATTCAGGAAACGCTCTTAACTTCAGTGTAAATGACCTGCGTAAACATGATGATTGCCACCTGTGCGTTCATGAGAATTGTAAATTAGCATAATTAACGCCCCGATGATACCATTTAAAGCCACGCATCCTGCCCCATTCATCTGTCTCTGCCAATATATCAGCATGGCTACAGGCTCTCTTTCAAGGGTGTGACGCACATCCAAAAGAAGTAAGTCAGCCATGACGTGCATGGTTACACTTCCTGTTGACCTTATTGTATACAGAGACAAATTAACCTTCAATTAGTGCATAATTTAAGTCATTTTGCAGTTTGAGGTGATCATATTGATATCGTAGTGTTATACTATAGCATCAATTGCCAAGTTAATTTAATGATATCGTTAGGCTATATGAACACATTTAGAATTATATTATAATTTGAATTGCAGAGTCAAACAGGATAATGTTAACATAATTATGAGGTGGGATTTTTATAGGATTGGATGGTTAAATCATGAAGCGTTTGAGCAAAAATAAACAATAAAATACATTAAAAAAATAAAATAATGAGCTAAAATAGGCATCGTCTCTCTGCTAGAGGCTGATCTACTGCAGCTAACTGACTCTGGACTTTGACCCCAGAAAAAGAAGTCCTGATTAGATATCCCCCTGTCATAATAAGTGATGTCACTATATTTCACCTGTATGGCTACTGAGCTTATACTTCAGTTAACCAACTGATCTTTAAAACAACAAACTCCATCCTCCTCAGCCGACGGCTCTCATTGAACTAGCGAGTGTTCTTGAAGCGGCCGTGTGCAGACGTGTCAGCACAGTTTAATTCAACAGCGAGAGAAAAGTCCATGCCCTCTGCAACCCACAGATCAACTGCTGTTGGCTCTCGATGATGCTGTCCTCCTCTCTTTATACCCGGCTACAAGGTTTCCTGAGCTCCCACACACCTTTTATCCCTCAGAGAAACACCTACACGAAGCACAAACACAAAATGTGTGCACGTTAGGTGCATTCACCCACACAAACACGTAGAGAGTCCTCACCATAATAGAGCGAGGTAAATAAAAGAAAGGTAAAGGTGAATGCCAACACAAGTGTTACCTCATTATTACATAATAAGTAGCTGCAAACATTACACATTTTAAAAGAGTAATATGTAGGTGCTATTATAATGATGCATCACTGTGTCCCTACATTACATGCGTCCATGCACACGTACATACTGTACACATACACACAGCATGATCTTTGTTCACGCTGATGTCCACCCACACAGCTGTCACAGCTCTGCCTGGAAAGGTAGAAAATAGATCGTTCACTGCCTATTATCACAGCCGAGTAACAGTGAGGTGCACTTACTGCTCATCTCCTATTGTAAAGAACAACGTGAGCTGGGAATAATTCAATACACCATTCGGGGTGGTTTTTGGGAGCATCTCCAAACTCTTAATTGGAGTATTCTGACTGTAATGAAAGACGCACAAAAAGCTCCATTAGGGAACTCCAAATTAGTCGCAAAAGATAATTCACTTTCCATTTTTTAAGAGTTTGAAAGACATCATTTGTCTGAGATTATGCTGCCTGAATGGAGAATGTGGTGAATCAGCCGGTTTTCTGCTCTGCCGGAGCTCTAATTTGGGTTTCAGGTTTTTAAGACTGGCTGTATTTCAGCAGAAAAAATGTTGCACATCGCATCTTAAAGTCTCATTTGGGAAACATTTTGTCGCCACAGAATCCTGACTTCCGCTTTCCTGCTGATTTTACTGCCTCGGTGAAGAATTGCCTTAATTACTTGTTTGTAGTGAGCAGCTGCACTCTTATACAGTCGATAAATTCATACATTTCCACTCAACTTGAGCTTGACCCCGCTCCACCGCTGTGTCTGTCCCAGCTGGCGTGTTAATTAGCGGCTGGTGCTGACGAGCTGGAGAAGGGAAGGCCGTGGTTTGGTTGACATGCATGATCGCTCAGTCCCCTGTGTGTGCGTGTGCGCTGTACTGTGCCTTGGTTTGTCCATTAACACATGCTTTTGTCTCGTGCTGGTGCGTCCCATGAAATTCCTGCGCTCCACTCAAACTCTTCGTATATTCTTTGTAAACGAGAGCCGTCCCAGCTGGCTTTCCTCTGTTGGTGTTTGACTAGCACACCAAATACTTCAGTTCGATAGCGAGGCCCGACTAATGAGTCACCATTAGCTGCTACGCGGCTCCGTAATCACATTCCCCACATCAACGAGTAGTAAGGTCTCAGTTTTCGGTTTCAGGGGTTGGAGCTAATCAGCGATTGGTGAGTTAGTGTTTGAATGGAGATCCAAAGTATTCCCTTTGATTAAAAGACCAACTGGGACAAGCTAGATGATGAGGGGACCCTGCTGTTGTTAAAACAAATTAGATTAGAGGTTTTGGAGATTGATTAAAACACGCATCAAAAAGAAATTCAAATAATCTTGGCAAACATGTTTTGGACTGTTTAGTCTTCGTTGTCTCTCTCGGCTGAACAATACACCTCTAACCCCATTGTTAACCTCTGTCCCGTCTGTGCAGTCTGAGTGGTGCGTCTCCCTTCCTGGGCGACAACAAGCAGGAGACTCTGGCCAACGTGTCGGCCGTCGACTACACGTTCGACGAGGAGTTCTTCAACAGTACCAGCATCCTGGCCAAAGACTTCATAGCAAGGCTCCTTGTCAAAGACCCCAAGTATGTATGATCTCTGTGTCTGATATCTGATGCCATCATGTTCATACTCTCTAAAGTGTAGTAACTGCACAGCATGAGCTGGATGGGAAAACATTTAGACATATCTGTAGATAACTCCTTTGGATAACGAACTAATTATTTTCATGACTGATTATTTTTCTATGAATCATTAAGTATATAACTGTGACAGAAGAGTGAAAAATGGCCATCGCATTTTCCCACAGTACAACCAATAGTCCAGAGAAGGTCTGGCTTTTCTGCTTGATGACTTCAATGAATCAAAGCATCTGCTCATTTTTCTCCTTAAAACGCCCAATTTATTGACCACAAAGACCTTCATCAGAGCTCGGCTAATGCTCCTCTGATATTGTTTTTTGCATTCAACACCTTGTTTTGTGGTCCTGTGCGATGACTTCAAGGATTAATAATCAGTTGTCAAAGTTATCGTATAATATATTAATCAGAGTGTGAACCAATCAGACAATTCGACCTGAGGGAAAATGCTTTGAGATGACTCCAAGTTCTTGACTTTCCATATATCCATTTAGGAAAATCACTATCTGAAGTTCATCTTCCTGAATACATCTGGAACAAGATTAATCAATTATTTAATAATTTAATAATTAATGAATTTATCAAGAATATAGCATCTAATATTGTTTTTTTATTTGTGGAAATCGTATTTGTTTGTATGATCCAGCAGAGATACTGTCACATTTATACTAGTAAGGCTTCAGTAAGGCTGCAACGAACTATTGAAATCATTTTCATTATTGTTATTTCCATCGTAACAGAGAACAAGCAGCAAATCCTCTAATTTCCAAGACTGGAAGAAGTGAATTTTTGGCATTTTTGCTTGAAAAATGATCGATTATTAAAATAGTTTCCAAGTAATTATCTGTTGATCGACTACTCGATTAATAAACTACCTCTATATTCTCTAGATTTTACTCATGGTGACGAAATTCCATATATGCATTTTGGGAAAATCACTATCTGAAGTTCATCTTTCTGAATACATCTGGAACTGGAGTGTCAACTAGCGACTTAAAATCAGAAATTATTAGAAAGACAGCAGCTCTTTGCCAATTAAAATTGAAAAGAAATGCTGCATTATAAATAAAATGTTGCATCTCATCCCTATCTCTATATAAATTCTATAATAATTAACATTAAAAGATGTCATTCTAAATATATTTTTTTTAATTCTAAAAAGCTGACAAGAAAAGAGAATATAGGCCCGCTGCAGATATTCCAAATAAAACCATCTTGTCACTAGAGATGATGTGGTACCTAAAACTGTGAACCTCTCCCTTATTACAGAGTTGCTCTAGCAACAACTGAATGGCTGCAGCTACACATAAAGACGGGTGAATGCCTCCAACACTCTTATTCTCTCTCCTGCTTCTTCATAACAATGGAGCGAGAGCGAGGGGGCGAACGGCGGCGAATAATTATAGGTGTGGAGATAATTTCATTTAGACGGGATAAAGTGAGAAAAGGCACGGGTTGCTTTAAACAGACAGTGGGCGAAAGAGGAGACTGACTTTACAAACTTCAACTAATGGGGCTTTTAGAAATCCCCCGACCTCGTGCATCAAAACAGAACAGCTTGTAATTGATCTACATGGCGAGCAGACATGAATCCACTCAGCCGGCAGGAAGATTAATGAAGGCTCCCTTGAAGAAGACACACATTGATAATGTTCACCATGGCTGTGGACTGCAGCAGCACAATCACTGTTCACTCTGATTACTCCAATGAATGGCACATGTAGGGTTTTCTACTTTGACTCAGGTGTGTGTGTGTGAACACAGAATAGCCTCAGTTAGAAACAGGGATGTGGTATTGAACAGACGTCGACAGGAGGAAGTGGTGTGTGTGTGTGTAATGGGCCGCACCAGTTTCCCTAATGGTTTTATTGGCTCACCTTGAACAAACTGAAACTTTTTAAAAACAGTGTCTTGTTGTTTCGTTGTTAGTTTACAGCAGGTGTTATAAAGGATGTGGCAGGACGAAGGGAAGTGCCTGTACTTTCAGCCACAACAGTTAGACTGAGAGAGACTAGCTCGGCTTTTATTGTTAATTGTTCATGTTAAATTAAATTTATCACATGCCGTTGTTGAATACTCGATTCTGATTGGTTGATCATGGCATTCTGCGGTCTGTTATTTCTTTATAGCAGACCGTTGCTATGTATAACAGACCGTTGCTATGGGTGCAGTTCTGATGTCGGACTCTGGCGGACCGTTTTTGTGTCAAATTATTGATTTCTTAAGTAAGTAGCCGTGTAATAAGCGGGATAAAGTACAGCTAGCAGGTCATTGTTGTGAAAGAAACCCCTTCAGAGCGATGAGAGACCCCTCCGCCCTGTTGGGGTTTATTTCACAACAATGACCGGCTCGCTGTACTTTATCCCTTACATATAGTTCCTGTGTGGATGGAGTGTTTACTGTATGTTTTGGAACATCTTCTCCATCTTCAATATCCTATTTGTTAAGATAAATGTATATTATGGGAAGTGGTAGACGAATTGATTGTCACGTAATTTGCTACCTGTTTACTCAGATGTCTCAGTACCTTATTTGACACATTGTTTAAGAGAAGTATGACGAGATTAAAAGAGGAAATGAGATCAGATCAACAAATGTCAATATAGAAAAAATATCAGGTCATCACAGTATTTTGAATGAGGATCAGTTCCAGTCAGCGTGTGAACTACAGGGGTGATAGGGGGAGCTCAGATCCTCTTAATAAGGCTGCATTCACACCAGATCCAGTGGTCCTCCCATTCATTTTGAATGGGGGTAGTGTGTTTGGGCTGCGGATGTGGTGGCCTCAAGGGGTGCAGAAAAAAATTCAGCTGCAAAGCGTAAAAGGAGAAACAGAATCAACTTTTGGAGAAACTCAACCCAACGTCACACTGCAGTGGCCAATCAGTAACCGGCGATCCAGAGCTGTACAACCCGCCATGAGGGAACAAAAGATGCTAATTGTCGCAGTCAATGGGCCATTAAAATGACTCTCCAAAACTGCCGCACAACCCTGTAGTGAATCCCCGCAATGCCTGACTTAAATGCAGCCTAAGACATGAGCTCCAAGAACATGATTTGTAAAATTTTGGGGTGTCTCTAAAAGATGACAATATGGCATTTTTCTGTATCTTCATCATATATAAAATTAGGCTATTATTGATACATGATTCATGTATGAGGGTGATTCGTCAATTCATTTTAATAAAGATACCGACATGCATTCTATTCTTGCATCGAAGTGTGGGGTGAATTAACAGAAACTTTACTCACTTTAACCCAAAGATCAGAAGAAAGAAATCGTTCTCAGTCATACTCAGTCTGCCTTCCACTAGGTTATATTTATTAAAGGCTTTATTTATTTAAACTCCTACTTGAAAGCATAGAATTGGATTTTTTTTATGCCACCTGAGAATGAGGACATGTGATTCCTCTTAAAAAGTAAAAAAATATATATAAGTAAATACTGAACTCTGCACATACCTCTGTGTGTCTGTGTCTGTCATTGCTATGAGCATTAAAATGCTGCGTCATTTTAGAAAGCACTGAATTAGACTGTTAACTATCAGCTCTGGAACTGCAAAATATCTAAAGACACTCCTATCTCCTTAATATTTCTGCATTTTCTGTCCACAGAAAGAGAATGACGATTCAGGATAGCCTCCAGCACCCCTGGATCAAGGTTGGACTCTGCTTCTCAATAGCTGAATGATGGCTTCTCCATTTAATTTAAAACATTTGTAATCCTGTACAATTTAAATATGTTTCCTTTTTTTATTTTATGGCAGTGGCTGATATTTGAAATGGCTCGGGTTTATAAGCTGAATGCTGCCAAGCCTCAACTGATTGATTCTGAACCAAATCTATCCTGCCAGGAATATCCTTATAAGCTTTTTTCTATCTTCTACATTTGTTGTGTTTGTGAATTCAGCCAAAAGACACTCAACAAGCACTGAGCAGAAAGGAGTCGGCTGTCAACATGGAGAAGTTCAAGAAGTTTGCAGCTCGAAGGAAATGGAAAGTAAGTGTTTCTCTCTGATACTGCCTCTAATTTTACACCCAAACTCAAGCTTCAGGAAAGACAAATTACTGCATGTTACAACAGAACATGCCCAGTAGCTCATCACATCCCCAAAACACTTCAGTTTTGGCAGCTTCTTGCCAAAGAAAACTCCTCAGAAGTCGTATTTGATGTCACCACAACTGCTGCAGGCTCGCCATAACCATCAGATGTACCGCCAGCGCTGCTTTAGTGGTCGTCTCCTTGTCTGTTTCGGTTCATCACGGCTGACCCAGCAACGCTTCTTAGCCTGCAAGAAACACTGGGATTGTTTATCTGTGGTGGTTTGGCGGTGCTGTCACGCCATGTCTCCGTCTTCATGCTCGAGTCTGGCACACTGGAGGCTTCTGGCTCTTCAGTGACCTTGATTTGACTTTGAGTTTATTTATTACCGCACATGAGACTGATGACAAAACATGACAAAGCAGAGATATTTTTTGTTAAAGTGAGATTTAAAATCAGGTTTATTAAATATATCATATTATATCATATTATATCATCCAGATGTAATAAAGGCCAGATTCTTTTGGTTTTAAGTCCAAAAGACTGTAAATAAAGTCCAATTCAAAACTACAGTAAGACCTAGTGTATTAAAATCTGTACACCTCAATATATTTGCTGGTTTACATCCATTTGTCAAAAGGACAAGCACTGATTGCAAGGTACCTTTTAACATTAGCTCTATGAATGAAGCTTCAAACTATTTGGTACAGCCCTAGAAGGAAGTTTGGTTTTATTCCAGAAGCCATTAGACTTGTGGAGCTAGAGGTGGTCAGTTTACCTGGTGTATAGATTGATAAAGGCTTGAATAATACTAATAATGTGCCTTTGTAGTGTTTGGATATCATTGGCTGGCCTCTGCCATTTACCCTTGTGTTTTTCAGCTCTTTTCTTACATCATCATATTTTGTATTTTTTACATGTGTGAATGAATGTTTTGTGTTTACAAACTTGCCTCAAATTTCTCATTGAGGGAGGAATAAAGTTGTGTACCAACTCTGTATTTTACTCCTTAACATCCAATAGAGTGCTACAGGAATGAGTCCTAAAACCTGGAAATGAGTTAGCATTTTAGCATTTCCGTCGTCTGGAAGTCAGAGGGTTTTTAGCCTAACGTTAGTTTTTTACTTCTGGCGATGACATTCACACCTCAAAAATCATAAAAGTGGTGTTCGTTTGTGAAGATTATCTTGTTGAACAAAACCTGTAAGTATCATAAACGTGCGTTTGCCACAGAGCTTATTTTCTGCAATAATCCAAAATCCAATGGGAAAAATACGATTGGCTTTTTGTCGAGGAACTTCCTGCTTGGCCTACAAAAATACGTCACCCCTGGAGCACTCTATTATGCAATGCATAGCAAGAAAAAGTCCAGAGTCAAGTAACCTAACGGTATGAAGGATAATGGGTTATCAAAGAATGAATTACAATGAGTAACGTACTGTAACTGAAGTGAAGTAGAGCAGAAAATTGCTTCGTGTCTACACCTGCCTGCCCGTTCATGGTCCCCTGAACACCACTTGACATTAACTTGTTCTAGTTCTACCCATTCATGAACCGACGTTCTTCTTCTTCTTCTTCTCTTTTCCAGCAATCCGTCCGACTCATCTCCTTATGCAACCGCCTGTCCCGCTCCTTCCTGTCCAGAAGCAACATAAGTGTGGCGCGCAGCGACGACACGTTGGTAAGACCTGGAGATCTGATTCTGTATTGAGCTTCGACTGGTACAAAAAGACATTAAATCACAGGACAGGCAGCCGAGATCTTGATCCAAGTTCATTAAGCTGATTGGGTTTGCAGCTATTAACACCACCAAGGCTTTAAATTGCACTTGAGTAAAACAAGAGAACCATTACTTTTATCACCGCAGTCTTTAATATAAACCAAATAAACGTAAATGACATGAGACTGGAAGCTTAATGAGATTGCTTTTATTGAAGTGCATTTTCTAATTAGGACCCCGAGCTCTCTGTTACAGCTCTGGTATTTCTAACTCGACAATCTCTCTGAGAATCTTGAGCTCCTACATGTAATTGATCTGTTCCTCGTTTCCCACAGTGCCACAGGTCAGGTGTTCGTAGTATTGCAGGAATTTCACTGTGTGTGTAACCTTAAAACCAGGTTGAGCTTATAGGAATGTGAGAAGGAAACTGGTGTAAATGTCAGTTAGTAATAAGTCAGTTAGTTGATACATACATACACAGTTTAGTGATACATAAGAAAGCTTTTATGTTATATGTGTGTATCTATACATTGATACCGACAAGCCTGTGAGATGTAAACACTGCAGTCTCAGTGAGAGGCTTAATCATTTACTAAGCATTATACCAGCAGGCCAAGGCCAGGCCTGTTTCCTCATCAAAGGATTACGCAGCAACTTCCTGGTGTAACAGGTGAGCTGGCAGGTAGAACGAAGCGCCCCCTGTAGTCCACAAACAGAACTGCTTTCTAGTAGATGTGTAGTCTTTATTGGCTGAGCAGCTCCAGGGTTAAGTGCTTTACTTAAATACTCAGAGGTGGGTTTTAGTGCAGCGGGCCCTCTTTAAAACTAAGAAGTTGTTTGTGTTGTGTGTTAGAGGCTGTGTATCAGAGAGTGGGAGTAAGTGCACACTTCGGGGAAATGGGTGTGAGAGCTGAGAAAGTATTAGTAAAAGGTCAGCAGCTAATGATTATATTCATTATTAATTAATTATCAAATGTGCCAAAGTAGAGAAAGAACTTGAAATGATCAAGTTTTCTTTTCCTGATCACCTCGATGTTCCTGAACATAGAAACACAGGAGTCACCTAGATCATTTAGTGATGCAGACAGGCTTATCGCCATCAGTTTTAAAGGAGCAGTGTGTAACAATTAGGGGGATCTATATATAATATTAATAAGTGTGTTACCATTAGTGTATAATCACCTCAAAATAAGAATCGTTGTGTTTTTGTTAGCTGAGAATGAGCCGTTTATATCTAAATAGCGAGCGGGTCCTCTTCACGGAGTCAACCACGTTGCACCGCCGTGTTTCTACAGTAGCCCAGCACAGCTTGGGCCGGAGTCGATAACGTTATTAGCTCCCGTCGCCGCTGCTCTTTCTCTTTTGCTTCACCTCTCACGTCACACTTTTCTGTCAATCGACTAATCAATTATTCAGTTAATCTTTGCAAAACGAATGAATAGTGAGAGAAACTCAGAGACATGGATGACTGACTGTGGGTTTAAAAGATTTTTTGCAGAGTTAGATAAGCTTTAGTCACCTTTACAAAACACCTCAAAAATAACTTCTCTGAAGGACAGAAGAGCATTACTCATTCCCTCTGCCAGCCCTGTTTTTCTCAGTCTGTCTGAGAGTTGTAACTGCTGAACTTTTAGTCATAAGACCACATCTTTATTTTCAGGATACCAACCTCCTTCCTTCATCCTTTTAATGTGAGGACTGTTTTCTTCTTTTGATGGAGAGGTTTTTAAGTTTTAGGCCTACTCTGGAAATATTACCCATCAAAGAGAAATTAAGGTAGATTGGTAAAACCTCTCCATCCTGAGTCATGAATTACAATTTTCAGAAGGTGAAAATCCCAAACGACAGTGTTGACAGCGAATCCCCAGCAGGCGGTTTGCTGCCCGTACATATTTGTGTTGTGTTTGCAGCTCCACTGAGGTGGTTTAGTCATGGCTCCCCCAGCAGGGAGGTTATGTTGAGGAATGTAGCTGGAGTGTCACGCTTGGCAGAACAAACGCCACATCAGCCTCGCCTCCTTTCCTCCCTCCTCCCTCCTCCTCACCTCCCTGCCTTTCTCCTCCTCATCTCTTTGTGCAGCGGAGCGTCACAGCTGATTTCTGTGCCGTCCAGCCGACTCTGGCTGAAGGTTATTGGGTCACAAGTCACAGCCAAAAAAAAAAAAGCTTGATATATTTGAACCTGAACTGCAAAAGAAAAGTCTGTTTGTTTCTGAGTGTGTTCGTGCATGAGAAGAAGATGAAAGAGAGACTTAAGGGGGAGCATGTGATAGAAAGAATTCACAGGATTAATGTTCACAGGATTAGATCATCATCCTGCGAACAGTAGAAGAGTAACTATCTTTCCCACCCGTCTAGGATGAGGAAGACTCCTTTGTGATGAAGGCCATCATCCACGCCATAAACGACGACAACGTACCCGGTCTGCAGCATCTACTCGGCTCTTTGAACAGTTATGACGTCAACCAGCCCAACAAGGTGACCAACACACACACACACACACACACACACAGTGTACATAATTAGTATTAATCTTGTTTTATTTTATAGTGATTTATTTGTTGTTAGATGTTTTTTGTTTCATTCCAACTGAGAAAATCAAATGCTCAAAGTTTTACAGGATTTATGTCCTCTTGATATGAAGGAATGCCATTTCTATAAAAGTATGCTATGGAGTCCACTTTCCCACAAACACAGACCTCAGTTCAGTTCAGTTCAGTTCAGTTCAGTTCAGTTCAGTGTCATCACTAAAGCAGTTGATTGGTCAAGGGTCTTGTAGCCATTCGTGTCCACATGTTCTACCCCGGAGGTGGGGAGGTGGGGGGGTTAGTATGACGGCCTCTTTTAGGGAGTGAATGAAAGTTCCTGATCACAAGATCAAGAAGTGAGTTTTGTGTTGCTTGTGTAAGTCGCTGCTTAAAGCGGCAGTACGCAGAATATTTTTAGTTAATGGAATCATATCATGATGAAATCATATAACGAGATATCGTGATGCACAATTACGTCCTCTGAATTGATAATAACAAGCACATACTAACTCTTCATCTGATTACTCTGTATTTGTGTGCATGCATGTAAACAGTCAGTGTATAGCTGGACATTTTCTTTTCTCTATAATTTCACTTGAAACTGTTATGTTCATTTTGCACTAAAGTTCTTAATTAAATGAAAAAATACTCAGTACTTTTCATTTGTCAAGTATTTAATTCACACAACAATAGGCTTTACCATGTAGTTATTTAATATAAACTATTTATTTATTGAATTACCAGAAAACATGCTATCGCGTGGTATATATTTTTGTCGTTATATGAAATGGGAGATTTTGACCGTATCACCCAGCCCTAGTTCAAAGTGTGGCAGTTCCCTCTTATTATATTTATATGTATTTACAGAAAGAAAAGGTGATTACAGAAGAAGAAGAAGCACATAGTTACATACATTCACTGAGAGAATGGAGTGCAGAGAACGGTTTCTTTGTTTTTACACAACCTCATGTTTAGGTGCATATCCAGACTTAACAACTCCCTCCTCTTCATTCTGCTCGCTGTTTCGACGGGAAAGAGACGCCGTTTGTTGACAGCTGATGGGTGATGGGGGACATGATGTTATTAAACTCAGTGAAGTGTAGAGGAAACGAGCAGAGGGAGAATGAGAAAATGGCAATATGGAGAGGAGGAGGAGGAGGATAACAGTACAGGTAGTGACAGAGAGCTTAACTTTGTTCTATGTTTAAGTTCAGGAACTAGTTCAGAAAAAGTTTCTTGCATCCTCTTTACTTCTTTTCTTTTACCTCGGCTCTTAAGACATATAGACCTCAATACTGTCTAAAACCTGAGATACGTTCGTTCTCATTTCCTGAACTGAGACTTTGCTTATTTCCCCCTATTCTTCTGTCATATTGAGGTATTCGGCTCTACATTAAAGATACACAAGCACATCATGGTCAGAGAAAACTAAAACTAACAATATGTGTGTACATTGCAGCATGGGACTCCTCCCCTCCTGATTGCAGCCGGCTGTGGCAACATTCAGATCATCGAGGTGCTGATGAGGAAAGGAGCAGAGATCAAGGCCCATGATAAGGTAAACACTCCGGTCAGTGTGGCTCTGACCGCCAGCTGTGGAGTTTAATTTACATGCATTAAAGGCGTCCGAGCAGAAGAATGTGACAGACTGTCATTTGGATTATGACGGGGGCTATCTACACTATAAATACATGAACTCATTGCTGCTCAACGTACTGTACAGACTAGCATATGCTAAACCCACATGTTTTAAATAGTCTGAAAAAGCCCTGTAGATAGATACTTGATCCTTCCATTAATCCATCTGTAGCTTCAATAGAAACTTTTTTGCAAAACTAATATGAAAAATGATTTGCATAACTAAAACTTACTTGAACACTGTCACAGGACATGTGTCAGAAAATGGGAACTGGGCAATAAATCAATATTATGGTCATTCGACTTTCTTTATATGAGCATACATGTACAGTATAGTACCCGATTTTTGGGCATATAATTTGTAATTTAAGAAATAACAATAACAAAATGAGTTAAAAGTTGTTTTGTACACACTGGAAGTAGGACTGCGACTAATGATTATACTCTCAAATAAACAATCAATTGTCAAAATGTCAAAACTTAGTCAAACACATCCATCACATGTTCCCAGAGCTCAAAGTGTGACATCTTTAAATGTCTTCAAAACCAGAAGATATTCAGTTTACTGTCATAGAAGACAAAGAGAATCAGCAAATATTCACATGGGAGAAACTGGAACCAGGATGGATAAATGGAGAGTCTAAACTTGAATACAGTGACCATAGTCCTCATTCGATTTCAAGTTTTATCAAGTCCTTCACTGCATATCTTAACACTTGTTGCCTCTTGTACATCTGAAATTGTTTGGTATCATCACAGAGTTGTCAGGATAACAAACACATTGGGTGCTTTTCATTATGCTAAGTTATGCTTCATCGCATCCTCTCTTCTTTGGGCCCCGGGAATCGTTCCCCCTCCGCCATCATGGAGGATCTTCTAATCCTTTAAATGCAACACGAGGAGAGAGGAGGCTTCTGGAGGAGCTTAGAGCGACGAAACACAGGTGTATCCTACGCGGGAGTCTTTTATCAAGTGGCGTGACATATGCTGAATAAATGCCACGCCTCCACGTGGCACACAGTTTGAAGCTTAAGACTGACGCTATGGAACCAATGATTTCTTATTTGGCAGCTTCGGCTCCTCCGTCTCTCGCATATCCTCACTGGGAGGAGTTAAAGACGCGATGAGGAGACGTGAGGAGACAGATTAGCATAATGAGAAGCACCCATTGTCACCAGATTTTTAGCAAGTTCAGTTTTAAAGGGGACCTATTATGCTTACTTTCAGGTGCACACTTGTATTTTGGGTTTCTACTAGAATATATTTACGTGCTTTAATGTTCAAAAAACGCTTTATTTTTCTCATACCGGCTGTACTGCAGCACCTCTTTTCACCCTCTGTCTGAAACGCTCTGTTTGAGCTCCAGTCTGTTCTGATTGGTCAGCTGACCCACTGTTGCGTTTGGTCAACTGAACCAATCTCTTTGGACTCCGCTCCAGCTCCACTCTAACTATCTTTGTTTGAGGGCGTTCCGAACTAGCCGTTATGCAAGTATTATGCAAATGTGTTACTTGGTGACATCACCACGTTACAGAAGAAAAGGCGGGACTTCAATCAAGGCGTTTCAGGAGCAGTGTTTCTGTGGGGGAGAGTAACTCCTTTTGGTGTGGACTTTGGGCTTTGCAACTTTGCAGACCTTTTACATGCACAAAAAAACTATATAACACACTAAAGGAAAGTGTAAAAGCATAATGGGTCCTCTTTAAACGGTTACCATTAACTGACATTCAACAACATAAAGTTGGCTTGTGCAGGTCTAAATTGTTAAGAGTACTTTCACTGAGAAGGGAGGATGCTAGCACATCCTCAAAATAGTTCCAAGCTCTTTGTCAGAAAACACGCTGTGCAGTATTTGAGAATGATGTGTTCATATCATCGGGCTGCAGACACATTCCCGTAGAGCTTCATTTTCTAGTAAAGGTCAGGGATAAATCCTGGAATTTCTCTTCTCCCTTGAACCTTCAGAGCGGAGCCAACGCTATCTACTACGCAGCGAGACACGGCCACGTCGAGACCCTGAAATTCCTCCATGAAAAGAAATGCCCTCTGGATGTCCAAGATAAGGTGCATCACTCACACATACACACACACACACATACTTACTACTGTACTACTCACCACACTCTGTTATCTATCAGCAATTACTCACACACTCCTACCCATCAAACCTCTTGAGAAGCATTACTTTGATTCCCCGAAATGCCCAGATACACACACACACACACACACACACAATTCACACGCTCACACTCACCACAGTAAGCACCTGGGAGAAAACCAGTTACTCTGGCATTTTATCAGCTTATTTGCTGTTGCTATAGAAACAGGGCTTGCTGAGAAAGATGGGTTGTCTGTGTGTGTGTGTGTGTGTGTGTGTGTGTGTGTGTTTGCTTTTGATGCTGGCGTAGCCTCGATCACTCGCTTGGGCAGACGAAATCCCAAAAGCATTTTTTTCCGATCTCTTCAATCATTTCAGGTGGTGTCCTCTTCTGTCTGATACAGAGGGTTATTAAAGTGTCATCTTACTTTATTACGCTATAACCCCGAAATCACAAGCTTAGGCGTCTGTGTGTGTAACCAAGTAATTGTCGTATGAAAAAGGTAGACCTTTCTAACACGTTTTTAACAAGGTGAATCTTTTCTATCTCCTGTGCTTTTATGTAATCCCCCTAATTAAATAGGCCTCTAAAGTTAGTTTTTTTCTCCAACATAGATCCATTAGATGCTATTTTAAGCGAACACAGCGTCTTGGGTGTCGTTTCACATAAGCAGCTTCTCTGCTAACGAGCTTCCTCTCTGACTGGCAGCCATAAAGTTAAAGCTGATGGATCGATTTCTAACGAGTCCGATGTCTGTGCGCACTGGACAGTAAAATCTAAATGTCTTGTTTGAGTGGAGGTTTTGGAAAAGTGGATGACTCAGCGGAAATGGCATGACTACCAGGAAAATCATCATACTATCCTTGGATATCACTGCTTTAACATATTTTTCCACATGAAAGCAGAGTGCTAAATACACAGTGGCAACCAGGGGGGTCCCCCAATAGTGTCCAGTGAATGCTGAAGTCTTACACTAGCCGTGTTTCCATTCACATATTTTGATTCACGCTTTGAAATATTGCATTAGAAAAGCTGAACTAAAGGCGGACTAGTGTTCAGGTGATGGCGTTTAGTAGTCTCATTTAGCCCCTTGTTAGCAACCGTCTTTTTTATGACACGTAAAAGCTTCAAAATTCACGAGTGGGATATTTACTAGCGTATTAAAACAAACCATTAAAATCTCATTAGCTTAAACCACAGACCTTATTTCAGGCTTCTACCTAAAAACCCATTAAAAAAACATTGACTCTATGGAGGAAACACCACAACAACATGAATAATGTTGACTAAATGTTTTGCAGTTTCAATAATGAATACTGCTGGTCTGGACATACAGTAGTAAGCTTTTAAAAGACATTTTTAGTGAATTGCAAGTTATCATCATGAAAACATCCTGTTGTTTTATTTCACGTTGTGGTTGATTGAAGCTTCTTACTGTATATTTGAACTGCTGATGATTTGTTGATGTTAATTCTCTGTTGTGTCCTCCAGTCCGGTGAGACTGCTCTTCACGTGGCGGCTCGTTACGGCAATGTCGATGTGGTGAGCTACCTGTGCAGCATCCGGGCCAACCCAGACCTGGCTGACAGGGTAAGCACATGCATACATTCACATACACAACCTATTGTTGACCTTTCTTCAACCAAAGGACCAAAGGATTTTATTCTTTTGCATTCTATGTTTCCGTCTCCAGGAGCAGGAGACCCCGCTGCATTGCGCTGCGTGGCACGGATACTCGCCAGTAGCCAGAGCGCTCTGCCAGGCAGGCTGCCACGTGGACGCCAAGAACCGTGAGGGGGAAAGTCCGCTTCTGACTGCATCTGCTCGGGGCTTCTCGGACATCGTGGAGTGCCTGGTGGAGCATAGGGCCGATCTAGAGGCGACTGACAAGGTGATCAGACCTGAACACTCTAGCTCATGTCTGACTCTTTTCAGTACAACATGCAGTGTTTTAATAACAATGCAAAGACAATAACACTGTTTTATTGTTAATTGAAAGATAGATGAGTTGACCAAATCTAAACACACAATTATATATATACACACACACACACACACACATACACACACCGACATGAACACTAGCATTCAGTAATGTGACACTGAAGGCTTTACGTCGTGTTCTCTCCAGGACGGCCACACGGCGCTCCACCTGGCCGTACGGAGGTGTCAGGTTGAAGTGGTCCGCTGCCTCCTCAGACACCACTGCCACCTGGACCAGCAGGATCGCCATGGCAACACGCCGCTGCACATCGCCTGTAAAGACGGAAACCTGCCCGTCGTCACGGCGATCTGCAACGCCAAGGCCAGCCTCGACCTCCCCAACAAGGTGAGGACAAACCACTGCCCACCACACCAATATGGCTTTCTTCTAAAAGCAATTACATGACATCACATTCATTTTTTATCAAAAGCTACTGACTTTTGGGGAATAATTTGAGGTTTAGAGTCTTGCTCAAGGACACTTTGACATGTTGAATCAGGGATTAAACCACCAGCCTTATTACTTTAGGATTTTCTAGATCCTCTTGGGGGATCATTGGGTTCTTCTGGGTCCAAAATAATATTACATTTTCTAAAATGGGTGTACTGATCCTTGTATTTCGTGTTTAGCAAACTAGCAAATATTTGACCAAAAGCTGTGAGTAGCATTAAGAACCAAGAGTAAAACTATTTTTATTAGTTGCACTATGTGATGCGTTTCACCACCTAGATGAGTTGACTTGAAATGTTTTAGATTTTCTAAAGGTCTTATAAGCAGCCAGCAAAAGTATGTGGACACCCCTGTCCATTCTACACTACTTGGCATGGTTTGGTTTAGGCCCCCTTGGTTCAAGGGAAATGTTAAGGCTG
This sequence comes from Sebastiscus albofasciatus, assembly GCA_916701655.1. Classification (NCBI taxonomy): domain Eukaryota; kingdom Metazoa; phylum Chordata; class Actinopteri; order Perciformes; family Sebastidae; genus Sebastiscus; species Sebastiscus albofasciatus. The sequence continues at coordinate 68,866 of CAKAOI010049613.1, forward strand.
CAGCATACAACTATATTTTGGACAGTGTGCCCATTCCTGTTTCTACCAACGTCGTGCACAGAGCGAGGCACATGAAGAAACGGTTTTCCCTGTTTGGTCTGGAAGAGCTTGACTTGCTTGCACAGAACCCTGATCTCAACCCCATTCAACACTTTTGGGATGAACTGGAACGGCGACTGCGAGTCAGACCTCATCACCCAACATCAGTGTCGGACTTCACTTATGTCAACATCTGGTGGAAGCCTTCCCAAAAGAGTGGAGGCTGTTATAGCTGCAGGTTAATGCCCATGGCTCGGTAATGAGATGTATGGCCTCGGCGTCCACATACTTTTGACCATAGCTGTTGCATCCAGGCTAAACTAGAGCCAAACAGAGGGATAAATAAACATAGAGAGCAAACATATTAAAGGGATTAAAGGGATCTCTCTAAGTGTAAATACACGCAGACTGAGGATTTTTGCTCTGTGGTCCACTATTATCTTGACTGGGCTCATAAATCTGGCATTCAGTATATTGCTTGTAACACAATATTTAGTATTTGAGTATTTAGTCTATTTATTATGGTAGTAGTTGAAAGTATTTGAGCTGATGTTTAAAATCTGTGAGCATTTTTAGCCTGAAAATGTTTTTTATTGTGATGTTTGCTAACTAAGCAGCTTTTTTTCTACTATTTGGATGAACTTGTCCTTTAAGGGCGCTCTCAAATACCAGGTTTATATTTGACTGAAGATCCCATCTTGCTTTGCCTCTCTGCCAGGAACGACTTCCCACACATGTTTCTGCCTTTTCAATTTCTATTTTGACGCCATCCACTTTAATGTATTCTGCAATGGGATTGCTCTTCTCAGGCGCTGGTAGCCCCCTCAGCTTTTTCCGCATACGGAAACATTTTTTTCCCCAGAATAGTTCAGGGAAGTGATGTGTATCGGCAGTAGACAGCACTGCCGGAGATGTTTTGATTTATTCATTATTTTCAGTTTCTGCCTGTTGTTTTTTTTTTTTTTTTTTAAAGCTTATCTAAAGCAGCATATCACACGTTGCTGAGTCTCTGCCTGGATTTGTCTTCACTGTCAGCTGCAGACACAGGGGAGAAAAATGAGAAGGGTGGAATTGAAAATGTCTCCTGTTCTGTTTACAGCAGAATAAAGCAGGATGAATGCCTTCTTGTTGTTTTCAAGTTGTGACAAAAGGGAATCGATTGAAACGCTGCTTTCAAAACATGCTTATTTTGAAGTGGGTATTGGTATTTTCCAAAGCTTTTCTTTTATCTTCTGGCACAGAAAACTTTTATAGGAGTCTGTATTTGGGGGTCACTATATATTGTGGTGAAAAATAATGATGGTTAGTGATTATTATTCCCGCTTCAGAGAGCACTGTGAACACAACACAGTGCTCCTGCTTTGATTACCAGTTTTACTTTTCTTAACCCCACCGGAGCATCTTTCTATCTGTCAAACAGAGGCAGGGCCAGCAGTAGACTCCTTGTAGCCAGTCAACCAGCTGAAGCGGGTGATGAGTTGAGTTGTAACATTAGGCTTCTATAGAGGTTTTCAAATGAAGCTTTGAATGTCTGTCATCATACGTTATGACGTCATCACCCTAAGGGAAATGAGAAAATAATAGATTTTCTGTTACTGTGGTTATATAAATGTGATTTATGGTGCTGTTAGATTGCAGCTAGACTGCCTCGTTAATATAGGAGCGTGCCAGCGAGCGGGAGAGCAAACAGTTTTTTGACCGCAGTGTAAATGTTGCTTTTGAAAGGCTAAACGCCAACAAATATGGATTGATCAGAAAATTTCGTTAGATAAAAAACATGTTATTATAATATATATCTTTTTTCAATAATTTTTGACTTTTGGACTTTATTTATTGGAGTTATTGGAAATGTTTGGATCACACTAGTTGGAAACAATCCTACGCAGCCGCCACTGGAATCTAATTCTACAATTTGTATAATACTAATAATATTGGTGTAGCCTGATCTTTATCTGCAACTGTGCAGAAATACTGTGTATAAACATAATGAAAAATAGCTTTGCAGCAGTCAAACGCAGCTTCCACCTATTCGTTACAGCCGTAAAAATTAATTATGCATTTCATGTGACTAAAAGAAAAAACGTTGGCGCCTTAAAATCACGATCATTGCGTTGGTGTTTTTAATGCAGTTCAGTGTTTGTTTAATAAAACCCAAGACAAAACATGTGATGATTATCATGATAATACAGTTTTGATATATCGGACCTCTATAATTGTCTATTCAGCCATTTTTGTTGTTGTTCCTGTTATCCAAGGTTAAGTTGTTGTAAAGGTACAGTGATATTACATTTACATCCTACGAATATTCACTCCGTCTCCCATTTGACTTCTATTGAAGCCCGCATGACGGACAAATTAAGTATGCATTTCCTGTTTAATTGCAGCCTTTGTTCAACTTTGACCAAGCGGATGTGCACTCTCAGCCAGTTGACACACAGAAATGGATGGAAGTTATTTTTCTAGAGTGATTTATCACCATGTTTACGACATGATCACACTACCAGACTATAAACTGTAGCATCGCTCTCATACACTGTTTACAGTTTGTGATGGCTCTCAATATTGATTTACCACCCACATCCAAGCCTTAACATCACATCCTTTTTCTGAGCCAAGTGCGGGGCAGATTCAGCGAATGAAAATGTAACGTGACTTTACCTTAAATCACAAGTTATACTTTCCACGTCTGTGAGGGTCTGTGTGACATAAATTACATCATCTACCCGTCACAAAGATACGCATTTGTACAAGCTGACAAAACATCTGTGTCTGCAGACAACCAGTGTAATACAAGAAGGAACTGTGTGTCCATGTTCAGAGCCGAATATAAGCCCACATTATACTGCCCATTTCCACATGGCCACGTCCTTGAGGATCCTTCGCACAGACCTTTACAGACATGGGCAGATGGCTAAATATTTGGCTTTCGTGACGGTTTTGGATTATATAAGGTGGACCAGACATTCTTCATCCAGACGTAGATCCTCATACTGCTGGATATTTATCCTGTTATTTTACACTTGACATAAAACTTAACAAAATATTCTGCTGAGAGTGTCAGTTTCAGGCTTTGCAGTTTTTTTTTACATGCCAAATGTTTCTCTCTTTATCCAGTATGGCAGAACTCCCCTCCACCTGGCTGCTAACAACGGGAGCCTTGAGGTTGTCCGTCATCTCTGCCTGGCTGGAGCCAACATCGACGCCGTCACCAACGTAAGTCAACGTTTCCCTTCACTTTACAGTAACAGCAGCTAAACATGTGTCAAAATGCATTATATGGAGAATTGCAGGTTATTGTGAAAACAATTTCAGTAAAAATCCAGTGCAGCTTCTTGGCATTTTGATAAATTATACTGTATAAGCTGGTTTACAGATGAACTCTGCTGCTCTCAGTAGAGCTGAATGCATTAGCATGTAGAGAGGATTTGCCCTGTGATAGATTTTATAATGTGAAGGATGTTTCCATGGTTGAATGAAATGGATAAACAACATACATGACATATAGTATACAAACAGAAAACATCTCTGTCTCTATTTATCAAATATTGTTGGTGAGTTAATTTCCTGCTTGAGCTGCCGAGCACGTCGCCGCTCACTTCTGAGACACACTTAATAAAAGTAGAAAAGCTGATGGCAGCTTTTAAACTGGATTTAATCTGCAGGAACTCATTATTAGCGCTGCCCTCCTGATACTGAGCTGCACCGCCTTTCTTTTCAACAATCTCTGCCTCCGTGGGTTTAAAGCTTAAACATCTTTTTTATTATTGAAATTGATTTAACCTCTTGACCCCTGATGCGCACATTAAATTTACCTTTAAGTAGCTTCAAAGTTTTGGCAAAACCGTCTTTTCCTCACAGCACATTAGAGGCCATATGTTTGAAATATTCAAATCCAAGGTGTCAGTTTTTATAGCTACACTATATTACATCAGATACCAAAATTTTAGATTGTTTTGTTTATCGTTTTATACACATTTTTGTGCAATTCAGCCAAGAATATTCAGTATCTTTGGAGACGTTGAGCAGAGCTGAGATTTGTGACGTGGTAGTTATTGGAAGGCTCCACAGCCAGATGTCTCACACTGAGGTTTCTTTTTCTCTCTCTGCATTCTCTAGCTGTTAATATTGTATGACAGCTGATGTGCTATGCATGTTTAATCTAAAAGCACATATTGAGATGTATAATTCATCGTCCAGTGGCCTGTTGGTCAGCGGTTTGTTGCGGAGCAGCTGAGGGAGGACACAGTAAGCTCAAGGCTCGATTTCTATTATTTGTTTTAAGAATACATTTGTGGCTCAGTAGAGTCAGCTAGCATTGTGAGCTTGAATTTAATTTTCAGCCTCTGTCGTATATCATCATTCCTCCCTCTTCTTCTCCCCCTGTTGCTCTGCCTGGCATGTAATCAACAAACACTCAAACACTATTAGACGATAGATATTAAATCTAAAGCGGCGATACTATAGATGATCTAATATTCATTTTGTGGTCAACATAACACCAGCCGTTCACATCCTCTGCCAGTTGCTAAGCAGCGATAGTAATAGTCGTAACACCCTGCCATCTGTAAGATAATTTACTCACATGTAAATCACACTAAGTGGTCAACTTTTGGTTCTAGCTGCTCTTTCTCATTCACATTTAGCTGATCTAAACAACTTAAAAGTCAGTGTTCTTATAATATTATGTGACTTTATCAAAGAAATACTAAAACTAAGAAGAGAATAAAGCTAGAAAATGCATTGCTAAGGGCTTCAGATTAAAACTAGACAAAATAATCAGTGACAAACCCAGTTGAAGGTCCTCTGCCTGTAATGGTCTGCAGAAGGAGGAAGCACTCTGTGGGCGTTTCAGGCTGTCGATGCAGTTTGTCCCTGAGGAGCAGCAGCAGCCAGAGCCGGACAGTGACAGATGGCTGCGTTACTGAAAGAGACGTGAAACTTGTCGGGACTGTGGTGTTTATGTGTCAGTGTGTTGAAGGGAAAATGGGAAAAAAAGAGAGTAACAAATTAGGGCAGTTGTAGAGCAGGACGGAGGGAATAAAAGAGAAGTGTGTGTGTGCAGCTGTTGTTTAACTACTACAATCAACTGTGAGAGTTCAGTGCTTAAAGGGGATTTTACCTTTCTTTGTCTGTTTACAGGTGTTGGAGTACTGCTACATATGAGAAAAAAGAGTGTATAAAGCCTTTTGTTGCTCCTGTGTGAAGTCTGATAAATTTGCCTCAAGTGATGTCACTTGAGTCAGCTTTGGTTGGGGCTGAAGACTACATGTTTGGAAATTAAAAAAGTTAGACAGTAGCTCCTCATCTCTGCTTGAGGCAATGAAATTAGTGAACGCGTTTACAACATGGGAAGTCGTGTACACGATATGCTTGGCGTTCAAGTGGTTAAGTCGTGAGAACACCGCTGCTAAGCAATGGCAATGTTAACATTACTGTTGGCTCTAGAAGCCACAGAGGCTAACAATTCAGCAAGTGGGTAACACAATGAAGTAAATGAAAAGGTATAATGACAGAGGAAAAGGACGAGGCTGTTGGGAATATCATCATTTTCCCCAGACTAACCTCAGCACAGGTGTTATATGGTCGTATTTACTTTTTCTAGTTAAAACTCTAGCAGCTGCGTTCTGGAGTAGTTGCAGACGATTGAGATGCTTTTTAGGCAACCCTGTGTGCAGACTGGAAATAAAAGCATGGACGAGTAGAAAAGGTCAGTTCAGTGTTACTAGTAGATTAGTGTTTTAATTAAATCCTGTACAAAATATCCATGTAGCACAGGAAACAATGTTCCTCCTCTACAGCAATGAACACCTCACTGAAGTGGCTAAAAATGGAGGAGACAGAACCGAAAAGTCAGCCTGACCTTTTACTGGATGTCTCTCTTTGAAAAATAAGTGATCAGTATCTCCTCTGTGAATCTCACATGATGCACAGACCACACACAACACCGTGTTTTAACCATAATACTGTCAAAATGGTGTTTGGCCTGTGTTTGAATATTGAACAAGCAACATTCAGTGCAATACAATAAGATGTTTCTGTTGTTATTGACAGTTATGTTGCTAACATACTGTGTTTAAGTGCTGCTGACTCTTGTGTAGCAGTGTGTTTCCTTGTTCTAAAATGACAAGACTTAAAAAACTACGAGATTTTGATCTGTTTGTTCATGATTTCTTCTTGATTTCTTCTCATGCATACACTCATCCCCTTTTCTCTTTTTATTCTCTCAGGATGGAAAGACAGCCGAGGATTTGGCTCATACTGATCAACATGAACTCATCGTCTCTTTGTTGGGAAAGCTTAAAAAGGTAAAATACGACACACCTAAGCCGATCAATACGTGTTTTATGTTATTTAAATGTAACAAAGGGGAAGGAAAAGACGTGAAATCGTGTTTCACAAGCACTCCTCACACTTGGTTTATTTCAGTCAGAGGTGTGGAGAGAGACGTCTGCAACAGGAAGGTGTTAGATTTTAGCATCCCGCCATTTTTAGACATTTTTCAGCAGCACTTTACTCAACACATAACAGGTAGAACAGATAAATGATACCGAATCTAACAGGTTTTTAGCTTTAAAAAAAGGTAACACTTTATAATAACCATCATTTATAAATGGTAAATTTATAGTTAATTAAACTTAGTTAATAGTTAATTTACTGTTAACAATGAAATGATAGTTAATAATGTTAACTAAATATTAGAATGCTATAATTTCTGTTATTTTATCATTAGTTTGTTTAATATGAAATAATTAGTTTATAAATTCTATATTGTATCATAGCTGATAAGAGATGATAACAATTACATTCTGATTACATTAGTATACTATTATCAGTTTATTGTTGCACACATTATAACATTTTATTTGTTAAGTTCGTTAATGATTTCCAAATGATTTGTAAACTTTTAAGAAATTGTTTGTAAAACATCTATAAACATTACATAGAAACCAATTATTAACCATTGACAAAGTATTAACTATCTATCTAAATGATGTTTATAGATGCTTTACAAAGTATTTATTAACCATTTAATTATTTATTTATTTATTTATTTATTATAATCATCAGTTGCAACAGTAAAATAACTATTAACTAAGGATAATTAATTTAGTTTAGTTATTAATTTACCATTTATAAATGATGGTTATTATAAAGTGTTACAGCTTAGGTTACATCATAGAAATAAGCTTCAAAACTAATACTTTTTCGAATGTTTTCATGTTACATTTTAGCCTTTTGACTGACTTGAAGCATATTGAAAGAAGTGGTTTGGCTTCAGCGTCTTGCTCAAAGGCACTTCAACCCGACAGGACTCCAACCCCTCGAGTCACGTGACATTCAGCTTGTCTAAACTCTAAACTATTTGCTCCAGAGGTGTACAGTACAGGGAGTTAACTCCAGTGTTCCCAGTCCGACTCGCGTCACATCCACCAGAGCACCTAAAGCTAAATGTTACTCCTCTAATCCATTTTTCCAGAAAACCTGCTGAGATTCGGAGCAGAGCGTGAAAACATGACAGCAGCAACTGTGAAAACAGTCATCCTCTGCATATGCTGGGCTAATTTAAGACACTTTGCCACGTTGATGCCAGTTTTTGACTTCCCGAGAACCCAGAGAGGAGAAAAAAAAACACACAGTCCTGTTCCTCTAACTTTAAAAAGAGAAAACGTAGTTAAGTTGTATTCTGCTCAGATGTGAATAGCACATAGAAAAGTTTATTTATTGAATGTGTTAACATGACCCAGGTGGGAGTAGGGAGAGCTTTTCATATCCCACACAACCACTCTCAGTGTTTGAAGCCTCTTCTGATGTGTGACTCATCTATCGGATGGTTTAAAAAGTGTCTTTCATGTTAACAAATGTTATCTGTTGGATTGGCAGAATCACAGAAAATGTCTTTCATTGTTTTATGTATCTGAGTGTACAGCGTGCTTTATGTTTTTACACACATAAACTTTGTTAGATTAGTGAGTGGATCCAAATAATAATGAGAGAATCGAAATTATTTTAATGTAAAAATAAATATAGGTAATTCATCATGATGAGGATTTACACTTAACATACATTATGGTCACCCTTTTCAGATATGTGACAACCATAACACATAACAGACAGGTGCAGATCCATTTAAATAGTGTTCCCGTTGTGTGTGTTGTTTTTATTTTTAACGTCCTGCAGGGTGTAAGGTTAGTTCAGTGTCTAAAGCACAACACTGTTAGACACATTGTACAACGCATTTAAGTTTCACCAGTATATATCTGGAAAGGAGCATGTGTACTCCCTTTACACTAAGATGTTTCACTACTTGGGTATCACTTTTTAACAGAAAAAGATTCTTTCACGTTTGCCTTCATTAGACACACTGACCGTCTCCAAATTGCATTTGTAGTAATAGTCTGTATCAGAGTCCTGGACGGATCTCATCTCGGAACCACTCAGCACCGATATGTGCAATACCGTACTAATCACAAATGACCAATTAGTTCCGCGGCTCGACCCCAAAACCGCAAATCCTATAATAACCATGCACTGTTCAAATATTTGCAGCATTCACATGCGTCAATAAACACTGCAGCAGCAGCAGCATCCAAAGGTCTCCGTTCTCTTCTACTCTGTTCTTCTCTTTTCTACATCAGTGGTGGAGATTTAAATTTTTAGATAAAAACTCAGAAAGTATTTCGCCTCCAGTGCACTCTACCAATCTCAAACCTCACAGCTGTTTACAGACTGTTGTTGGTTGTACGAACATGAAATACGAGGTGTTCTGCAAGCGCTACTGTGACTGTTGTGTTTGAGCTTTTCTCAAAAAGAAGTATGTGGAACGAAATCTGATAAATGGAAGTCTGTCGTGTGATTCTTGGGGTTCCTTGAGTCTGTGTCATACAGTAGATAAACGTGTATCTCAATGTGACCTGACCTGTCAGAGGTTTTTAATGAATCCTTTTCTTCCTCTGTGGTGTTTTCTTTTGGGGGTCGTCAGGACAACCACAAACTGAGCTACATCCAGCAGCTACGGCCAACTCAGACCGTCCAGCCCAGGATCAAGCTGAAGCTGTTCGGACACTCCGGAGCCGGGAAGAGCACCCTGCTGGAGTCTCTGAAATGTGGCATCCTGCGCAGCTTCTTCAGGAGGAAGAGGACACGCATGACCAACACCACCCGCCACCCCAACTCCCCCGTCAACTCCAAACCTGCCGGTAGGTGACAGACGGCTCCGCTGAAGCTGAGATAATCCTTCACAAGATTAAGCTTTCACCTGCCGAGGACCAGAATGATTTATTCTGCCAAAACAGGCCAGAAGAACTAATTTGCCATAGTAGTCAGTGCTCTTGCAGTGTTCATTTAATGCTTGTTCCCCTTTTCAGACATCCATCATTACATGCAGCAGGTATTTTGATATTACCACATCCCTAACTGGAATCTGAAAGTAGAAACAGTCTTTACTGCTCCTGCTCTCAGTCCTGCAGGTGTGTGGTAAAACTCCCTGATTCAGCGTAGTGTACAAAACACACATTTTGTTTCAATCTCTCTTTATTTGCACTCTATCTGCCCTCCCTCACACACACACAGACACATACATGCCATTGTGTTTGCTTTAACCGCTCTATTTTGCGGCGCTCAGAGCCATTACCTCCCAGACAGACGTGATGCTCGTTCAGATAATGGTGGGTTACGTGAGCCGTATAGTGTTACCGATCCCATCCTCTATACTATCTGGAAATCTGCAGCCTCTGTCAGAGCTGCTGAGGGGTTGAAAGAGCTTCTTTTTCTTCGTTTTCTTTCAATTCCGGCTGAATTCAGTCACGGCCTTTATTGACTCTGTGTTATACCTGCAGCGATACGTGACATGAGTCCACAGAGAAACACAAAGAAGCAGAGCTGAGAGGGAACAAGTGGCCGTCACAATGTCCGTTCGTCTAGTTACTAAGATTTCTTTTTTAAGGTCAAGCATCAATTTTGTTCTTTTGTAAGCCTGTCGAAAGTCAAAGTGTGGCACGTTAAATGCATATTTACCTTCGTCTAGTGTCAATATTTGTAGCTTTATGATGCTGTTAGCCACAAAACCCAATATGACATTTGAAAGTGTTCTGCACTCTGCATTGATTTCGGGTTGTTCATGCTTCAGTTAATTGAGCGGGACTGATCTTCTTTTTTTCATTCACTTTAGTATTCTGTAAAGAAGAGAGGTTGTGTGAATACAGCTCCTTATAAATCGCCCTTTCTTGTGAGACGCTCAGCCCTGTCATAAAGAGAGAAGGTGTTGACACAGACATACTGTATGAGCATGTTTACATCCCTGAAGTCCAAACCTTCAGCAGCTTTTATTATTAAAAAAACGCTGCCTGACCTAAACCAGAAAACCAATATGACATCAAGTGCATTTTTCATGCAAAGTAACATTTTTCTAACTGTTTTTGTTGCTTATGTAGAAATATCTCAAAACAACAAGTCAGAGTCCTTGACTTGAGTTGACATTTGGTCATTTGATGCTGTCATTTTACAGCGTTTTTACCAGCGGGCAACTCTGGGGTCTGAAAAGTGAAGTCAATGCGGGGCTACCTTGTGTATTGACAGGTCGCTACCACGGCGTTTTCCGGTCTTTGAGTTGTCCGTGTTTTCGTCGTGCAACTTTAACCCTTTCACAGTGTGTTTTCACTTCATGAAAGTTAAGTGTAACCTTTTTGGTCGCCTAAAAAATGTCTTATTCTGCGTTCGGTTGTACTTAGCTCCACCCTCTCGTGTCATTTCTGATTGCAAATAACCAAGATGGCGACGGCCAAAACGCCAAACTTTAGGCTTCAAAACGACAGTCCACAAACCAATGAGTGACGTCACGGTGACTACGTCCACTTTTTATATACAGTATATGTTTTTTACATGAATCACACATGAGACTTTTCCTGAAGAAAAACCTAGTTCAGCTAAGTTGCAGTTATCCGAGAACAAGAAAAGCTTCTTTTTTGGGTGGTTTGGAGAACGCTATGTTTGTTTTTTGACTTACTAGTGCAGCATTGTTGTCGGTGTGATTGCTGTTAAAACAACAAACAGCTTAATATCACAGGTTCAAGATCCTAAACTTTATCACACATACTGCCCCCTCAACACGCTTTTATAGGTGTTTTGTCACAGGATGCATTCACACCAAGCAGGTCTGAAACAAATCAAGCATGTTTTCTCTTTTCGCTTTTGTTTAGCGTTTGTTTAGCTGATTGTTTAGGACTGAGATTTTGCTGCAAGAAACAACAACCTGATGTTGAAATCCGTCTGCTGTAATTCCTCATGCACGGAAAGCTTTTCCTAGATTATTATCTTTGTATGGTTATGTCAAAATGAGGCAGTATGGACCGAAACAAATAAAAAACTGCACCATTTTTCGACCACAGTAAACAAACTGTAGGTGTGGTCCTACAGAGTGTGCAGGAAATCCAAATGTTATGTCTGCATTGTGGATTTATTTGCAATAAAATAGCACCACCATGTGTTTGCAAGTGTGAAGTTACTGGGTGAAAAATGAGACTGTGGATGTAGATCTGTTTATTCTAGTTGAAAGTAGGAGTCATGAGGACAGTTTGTTCTTTGTACAGATAGTAATAATCTGAAATATTTCAACTAGGGCTGTCAATCTATCAATCAATCTAAAACATGTAATCACAACATGATTTTTTATCCGTTCAAAATGTGTAGATTTGTCAAGTATTTAATACTCTTATCAACATGGGAGTGGGCAAATATGCTGCTTTATGCACATGTATGTATATATTTATTATTGTGAATCAATTAACAACACAAAACAATGACAAATATTGTCCAGAAACCCTCACTGGTACTGCATTTAGCATAAAAGATATGCTGAAATCATAACATGGCAAACTGCAGCCCAACAGGCAGCAACAGCTGTCAGTGTGTCAGTGTGCTGACTTGACTATAACTTGCCCCAAACTGCATGTGATTATCATAAAGTGGGCATGTCTGTAAATGGGAGACTCGTGGGTACCCATAGAACCCATTTAACCCAAAATAAAAGATGCATTGAATCAAGGTTGAAATACTGCTTCTGATGCAAAACACTTTTTTAATAAAAGCCAGTATAATCAAAATATATTGTTCTTTTAAATCTGGCCCTGCTGCAGACATTGATGAACAGTTTCCATCCCCTCCTCCTTCTGTGTGTTTAGTGTCGGTGAGCATTTCCAACCTGTACCCGGGCTGTGAGAATGTGAGCGTGCGGAGTCGCAGCATGATGTTTGAGCCCAGCCTGACTAAAGGAGTCCTGGAGGTCTTCTCCCCCGTCCACAACGCTCTGTCCACCGCTGACGACCAGGCCACGAAGGCCATCGACATCCAGCACGGTAACATCCACGGTGAGAGCCACAGACACTTCCATTCAACCAAAACTGGAACATTATACAGGAAATACTTTGAGTAAAGAACTCGCCAACGATATTAACATGTCTTATATTTCCTTCTCTGTAGGCGTCGGGGAGTTCAGCGTGTGGGAGTTTTCGGGGAACCCGGTCTATTACTGCTCCTACGATTACTTTGCAGCCAACGACGCCACAGCGATCCACCTGGTCCTGTTCAGCCTGGAGGAGCCGTACGAGACCCAGCTGGGCCACATCACCTACTGGCTGAACCTGCTGAAAGCCCTCAACCTGCCGCAGGACAACATCGGTGAGGACAAGTCATACTTTTACAATGGACAATCAAATGTTTTAATATATCCTATTCATCCTAAGATACACTCAAATAGTTAGGGTTATCACCAGATTTACGTACAGAAACAAAAAAGTGATTGTAATGCAACTGAGGTAAAAAAAAAAATGTGCCTTTTCAAAATACCTTTTTCTTTAATGTCAAAATGGACATTAACAGTGCGTCTGTGCGTGTCTGTGTGTGTGTGTTTCCTGTCTTCCTCCAGCCTTCGGAGGTCGGGTCCAGCAGCCTCTCGAGGTCGTCCTGGTGGCGACGCACGCCGACCTCGCTGACGTCCCCAGAGCTTTCTCTGGAGAGTTTACCTACGACAAAGAGAAGGCTCTGCTCAAGGAAGTCAGGAACAGGTTGGGACTGAAACCAGAGCACACGAGAGGGACATGGAGATTTTGTTGTTTATTTTATTTTATTAACTAGATGCAGAGGCAAATGGTTCTGCAATAAACTGACTTAAAGCCGGTAAAGTGTTTTCTGCTATGTCAAATAGCTGTAAGTACTACAGTACCCATGAGCCTTAGTAATTGTTTCAACATCACATGTACTGAAATTAGATAAATTGAATAACGCTGTGATTAATGTTATTACAAATGTTTAACAGTTCAAAACGTCAGGTGTTGCACTTCCCCACCTTTTTTAGTATACAATGGATGCTCCCTCATGTATCTCAGTACTCCTGTAAAGATTTTTAAAATGGTGTTTTTTTTTGTTTTCAGGTTTGGGGTCGACCTGCAGATCAGTGATAAGTTGTTTGTGATGGACGCCGGAGGCTCAAACTCAAAAGACGTGAAGCTGCTGAGGAGTCACCTGCAGGAACTTCGTGCCAGCATCATCTCTGTGAGCAAACACACACACACGTGTTTGTATTTTAAACCACTTACTTTTGCTTAATCTTCATCAAACAGCATGTGCGTACAATATAAAAAAATACAAAATTTTACGTGGTTGAAAGTAACACAATTACCTTAATAATAATGTTGTTTTTATGAAATCATAGTACATCTGAAGGAGCCAAGAACTTTCCCATCCTGCCTGCTTTCTTCTATCTGATATAAACATATAAAAGTATTTGTTTCATGATTTCTACAGCTGAGAATCTTTATGGGAAGATACTGAATTGAAACAACCGAATCTGGAATATTTTCCTTCTTCATTTGTCAGTTTAATTAATATCTTAAGAAATGATAACATGCAGTGAATCCACGTGTTTACCACCGTCTCCTTCTCCATCGCTGCAGAGGTGTAGTCCCATGACGCTGCTGTCGGAGCGCTTGCTGACCACCCTGCCGACCTGGAGGAAGCTGAGCGGACCCAACCAGCTGACGTCGTGGCAGCAGTTTGTGAGCGACGTCCAGGAGCACATCAACCCTCTGGTCAGCCAGGATCACCTCCGCACGCTGGCCCTGCAGCTGCACAGCATGGGGGAGGTGCGTGTTTGTTTTATCAGCGTCAGACCACACTGGATGTAGCTGCAGGAAAATAACATTATAATTATGGGAGGGTGAGAACGAGTGCTATCACAATACCTTGACCTTGATACCTTGAAAAATAGCGATATTCAATACCATTTTCGATACTACAGGGAAAATTGATACAACATTGAGGGCATACAGTTTTAGATTTTTATTAAAAGATAAATAGCAGTGTGTGTCAACTTGCTATCGGAGAGAAGAGGGAGCAGCTGGTACTCGTGTATCGATACTGTGGAAAATTAGTATTGAAACCATTTCAAATATTCAGTATCGATACTTTGATATTTTGGTATCATGTGAAACTAAAAAACCTAATGAATCCATTGGTGCCAACCAATTCATACTAGTTTATCGTGAAGGAGGTTAAATAAAGCTCCAAACTTGCGCTAGATTTTGGCGAGGAAAAACTGGCATCGCCATTTTTAAAGGGGTCCCTTGACCTCTGACCTCAAGATATGTGAATGAAAATGGGTTCTATGGGTACCCACGAGTCTCCCCTTTACAGACATGCCCACTTTATGATAATCACATACAGTCTTGGGCAAGTCATAGTCAAGTCAGCACACTGACACACTGACAGCTGTTGTTGCCTGTTGAGCTGCAGTTTGCCATGTTATGATTTGAGCATATTTTTTTATGCTAAACGCAGTACCTGTGAGGGTTTCTGGACAATATCTGTCATTGTTTTTTGTTGTTAATTGATTTCCAATAATAGATATATAAATACATTTGCATAAAGCAAGCATATTTGCCCACTCCCATGTTGATGAGTGTATTAAATACCTGACAAATCTCCCTTTAAGGTACATTTTGAACAGATAAAAAATGTGTGATTAATTTGCAATTAACTATGGACAATCATGCAATTAATGGCGATTAAATATTTTAATCGATTGACAGCGATTTATGATGCTACGTTTGATGGTAGTTGTGACATTGAATCAAAGGTTCTTACTCATCCAGCAGCTGATTGTCAGTTCACCAGACGACCACCAGGGTGCACTATTTGTTCATGAATAAGTAAAACCCAAACCTTTGTTTTCATCTGTAAACAATTACCCTGCAGCAGGAACATGTTGTTTCTGTTTATTTACCAGAATGACTCAGGAAGCATCTGAAAATATTTTTTTTGTCACAAGTTAAGCACACTGTGTGTCCTATCTCACAATCATTGCAGCAACTTTGGATCTTCTTTTGGGGTCCTATTTTCTTTGTCAAAATGTTTCACCACATTTAACTTTCTATTCACCTTTTTCTTGGTTTCCCTCTGATTACTTCCTTTCACTCTTTTTCTCCACGCCTTCTCTGACTTGTATTTTTACTGTCAACTCACTCCTTGTTTCCTTTCCTCTTCCTCTCTTACTATCTTTCCTCCATCCTTCCCACAGATCAACATCATGCAGAGTGAGACGGTGCAGGATGTCGTCCTGCTGGAGCCTCGTTGGCTCTGCAGCAACGTCCTCGCCAAGCTGCTCTCTGTGGAGACGCCCAAGGCCATCCACCACTACAGGGGGCGCTACAGGCTGGAGGAGGTGCAGGCTCTGGCTCCGGAGAGCGACGTGGACGAGCTGCTGCAGATCCTGGACGCCATGGACGTCTGCGCCCGCGACGCCACCAACCCCTCCATGGTGGATGTTCCCGCCCTCATCAAGACAAACGGCCTCCACCGCTCCTGGACCGAAGAGGAGGAGGAGGAGTCGCTGCTCTACGGCGGGGTACGACTCGTCCCCGCGGAGCACCTGACCCCGTTCCCCTGTGGCCTGTTTCACAAACTGCAGGTGAACCTGTGTCGCTGGAGCCACCAGCAGAAGCCCGAGGAGGAGGGCGGGGAGGATTTCGATGGCGATATCCATCTGTGGACCAACGGAGCCAAGGTGAGCCAGGGAGCAGTAGAGGCCATGATCCTGCTGGTCAACCACGGCCAGGGCGTGGAGATTCAGGTACGCGGGCACGAATCAGAGCGGGCCAAGTGCTACACCCTGTTGGACACGGCCTGTAGCATAACGGAGAACCTGCTGGCCTCCACGCTGCCCGGACTGCTCACAGCCAAATACTACCTGAGTCCTCAGCAGCTGCGGGAGCACCACGCCCCCATCATGATCTACCAACCCAAAGATTTCTTCCGGGCCCAAGTCCAGCGGGAGAATTCGCTCACCAACACCATGGGCGGCTACAGAGAGAGCTTCAGCAGCATCCTGTCTTTCGGCTGCGCTGAAGTTTACCAGCAGGGGACTCTGGGAACGGACATCCACATATCAGACGTCCCCCTGTTGGCTCGCAGGAAGCTCTGCCGCATGCTGGACCCTCCTGACGCTCTGGGGAAAGACTGGTGCCTGCTCGCCATGAACCTCGGCCTCACAGACTTGGTGGCCAAACACAGCAACGGGACTCCAAATGGCACCCCTGAGCTGGACTCGGACCCGGACTCCCAGCAGGCCGTGCTGCCGCCCAGCCCGACGGCGGCGCTGCTGCGGGAGTGGAGCGGGCGACCGGACAGCACGGTGGGCGTGCTGATGGCCAAACTAAGGGAGCTCGGCCGCCGAGACGCCGCCGACTTCCTGCTCAAAGCTTCGCCTGTTTTCAGGGTCAACATGGAAGCGGTGGTCGGGGCCGCCAATGGCTACCCCCCCACCTGCAATGGTGGCACATCATACAACTCCATCAGCTCCGTCATCTCCCGCTGAACTGAACTGAACGGGATCGGCTTTCTGTCCTCGCCAAAACGTCAGATAGTCTGGTTGACCCTGAAACAGGACGTGTGTGTGAATGAACATGAAGTGCAATCGTTCAGCTGCTCGCTCCTTAATCACTCCATTAAGTCGGCGTATGAACCAGATGTTGTGTTTGTGCTCTCCACACCTGTACAGCTGACCTTTCCTTCCACTATGAATGTTGTGAAAGAGCTGATTGTCCTGAGCTCCAAAGAGGAATCCTGTGCTTTTATTCTGTTCTTAATCTTGTTGTGCTGCTTATTTAATATCCCTCCTACTCTACTGCACACTCAAGTCTCACTCATCTTACAGCTAAAACACAGAAAAGCTACATTTTTAAAATCGAACTCTACGTGAAGGGATGATTAAACAGGTGGCAGCCTCGTGTTTGGACCTTTTTTCATATCCAAGTGAAAACTGAGGACATGCCATCTTTACTCACTCCATCCATCACAGTTGCATATAATATTATCTCCCTCCTTGCTTCTGTTTGACATTTGGGCCGTTCAGCTTAGTGTTTAATAAATTAACAGCATTTTTCAGAGTGCCTTTGTGGCTTTCTACCTCCCTAAAGAGCACAAATAGTCTTGTTCTTATATAAAAACAGTAGTTCTTTCCAAACATTTGAAGAACTGTGCCTTGTTGACACTAATAGGACAATTAATTTCAATTAAGTCTATAGTCTTAAAATGGAAAAAGCTTACATTTCAGACGGGAGAAAAGAAACAAAAGCTCGGCTCACATTACGGTTACATTTTACCGGCAGAAACAAACAGAAAGCTGAAATCAATCCGTTTTCTGTTTAGTGTTTGGGAGTCGCTGCAGGAGATGAAACATCTTATAAGAGTCAGTGTGGAGTCGATGGGACGCTCTGTGGGGAAACAACATCATTCATGTTTAGTTGATGCATTTGTGGGTTCGTACAGATTAACTTCTTGGAAGTGTTATTTCTTCATTCATCTTACAACAGAAATCTCTTCATTGGTGATTCATATTTAGTGACACATTATTTTGCAGGTCCCATAATTTCCTAAGAAGTGTCCTGGAAAGAACTATGTAATGTGGTATTAACTATAGTGACACAGTTATTTGTTTGTTGTAATAATAATAATAATATTAATAAACTTTATTTCCGCTTTTAGTCAGCTCTGACTAAAAGCATCTCTATTTTACACCAGCATGTACATTATGTTTGGAATTAAAGCTGCACTAATCTCTTTTTATTATTATTATTATTATTATTATTATTATTATTATTATTATTATTGACACCCAAAACCCAAAGATTACCATAGAAAACTAAGAAAACCAGCAAATATTCACATTTTTTAAGTGAGAACCAGTAATTTTTTGGCATTTTTGCTTTAAAAATCACTTTTTGATTATCAAAATTGTTGCTGGTTAATTTTCAGTTGATTGTCTAAGTAATTACTCAACTAATCGTTTCAGCTATAATACTAATATTCCTACAGTATACTGTGTTTTGCAGCTGGTATACAAGAAATCAATGTATTTTACCATTTTTATACTAACAGGAAATGAGAAAATGCTCTGAATCAAAGACATGGAATATAGTATTTATTATTATATTTTCATCAGTGAATAATCACCTAAAAACTAAGAACTGTTGTGTTTTCGTTAGCTTAGAATGAGCCCTTCATATCTACATAGGGAGCGGGTCCTCTTCTCAGAGTCCGCCATGTTTCTACAGTAGCCCAGAACGGACAAACCAAACACTGGCTCTAGAGAGAGCCTTTCATGTTTTTATGTTACTTGAAGGCCACCGTAGTTCTCCGACACGCTTGTGAAACTCCGGTAACGTGAGCCGCAGAGTGTGAAACCGTGGTAACGCCAGTCGCCGTCTGACTTCCGTTGCTCCTAAAGTAGTGTTATTGTGGTAAGGATGGCCTCTGAGCGAGGCGAACGGTGTTACCACGATTTTGCACTCGGCGGCTCACTGAAGTCTCCTTTTATCCTATAATTATTACCAAATTAAAAGTTTCCCCTTTCCAGGAACTGTTTGAAGAGTTTACAGTTACATATCAGTTAATTTCTTGGAAATTTGGCCAACTATGGGACCTGAAAAATAAATGTTACTAAAAATGTTTTCACTTAAAAGTCTATTTACTCGTTTTCAATTCACACAAAGGGACCTTTAGCCATTTAAACAGAAACAGAAGAGTTTTTTTTCCCAAAGTACAGTGTCTTATTGAAGGTTGTTGATCCTTCCAGCACTAAAATGTCACAAAAAGATAAGAGTTGTTGAACAGAGTGGAGCTTTGCACTGATACTGCTGAGCTTCCTTTACTCTGAATAGAAAGTGCCACCAAAATGATGAAACAAATACATTTTTAACATTTTCTACGAAGCTAAAAAGGTGATTTATTAAACCCAGTAAACACACCCGACACTGCGTCTTTTTAATGCTTCCTCAACAGGTTTTCTGCATTAGTGGCGTCAACAATCCAGTTACCGTCCACAGTGTCAGATTTGTGCACAGCGGCATCGACGCCGCTTCTGTCGAGCTAAATTTAAGCTTCTCTCGGTGTCGCTGTCAGTGTTGGTCGACCGTGCGTGGCTTCACATCTTCTTTCACTTTTGTCTTTTTATATCATGAAGCTGCAGCCCGGCTCGGTCAGCAAAAGCGAAGGAAACGATGGCATGAAGTTAGTATTGTAAAGGCTGCTGATGACAGAAATGTCCTTTTGTGTAAGCTGGTGTTTTATAAAGTTTGTGACTAGAAAAAAATGCTCTTTTTTTCCAGTGTTGATGTTTGGAAAACAGTCTTTCATTCCTAAAAAGTTTGACTTTGTGGGCCTTTTTCAGGACGCAGTTTGATAGAAAACAAGATGAGTGCCAGAGTGCAGTATTTCCTGTCTGCTTTACTTCCCCAGTGTTGCATCTGTTCGCAGAGATGAAACTTTAAATACTATTACAAATACTGTTTTTGTCTCGGCCTGAACTTGCCAACCCACGCAGCAAAACTTCCAGCTGTGATGTAAATACTCGAGGCTCATTTCCTCGACTTCATCCTCACTTTTCTCTTCACTTTTTTGGCCCAAATATGTCGATTTCAATTTCAACAAGGCAAAATGAATGTACTACTCATCTCTCCTAAGAATATAAAAACAAATCAAAGAAATGGTGATAAAAACAAAAACAAGATTGAATGAAATGTCCCAAACTGGTCAGAAACACAATCTTATTTTTCTTTGTTTTATTGAAGCTTTTGTTGAAGTTTGCCAATGCTGTGTGCCTAAAACACACCCGTTCATTCCTCTTATTATTATTATTATTGCCTTGTACAGTATACATGAAAGGGAAGTGAATATTCTGTTTTTGTAAAAGCTGGGAATCACTATATTATTATCAACTTTGTCTCCGTTTGGTGTCTTTTTTTCCCCCCGGATGTGCATCCTCAACAAACATGTTTCTGTATGTTTGTGTTTGATGAGGAAAGACGTTACTCTATCTATATAATAATTCCCCCTCTGAGACTCCGACGGTCTGATCGCCACATTGCACACATTGTCTTTTTTGTCGCTATTTATGTTATGTTCTTTTAGCATGTCTTGGAATGCCATGTTCTTAGTACTTCTGACACTTTATAGTGTAATACATTTTATAATAAATTCTTTACTTAATGCCGTCGTCTCTGTCCTAATTGAAGAGGACTCTGGCTTTTATTTCAAGACCATAACTGCGGGGATATCACCAAATTGTCTGTGCATTGTCTGCTTTATTTACTGTGATCGCTCATAGAAAATGAAGGAAAATTCACACACATAAAATTCACCTTTGCAACGCCTTTTGATTATTTAATCATGGTACACTTATACATACGCACAAATACAGTATATATGGCAATAAAGAGAGGTGAATTTGATGTCTGTGGGTGTTTTTATGGGAATGTGGATCTTTTAGATCAACCTGAGGAGTGCATATGGTTTGCATGTTGCACATTTTATTGTAAGTGTGTTGACTCCTCAGAGTCTTGGTCTCAGTCTCGATGCACTCTAGTCTTGGTCGTGACTTGGTCTCGGTTTAGGTGGTCTTGACTACGACACTGGTAGCAGATAATCAGAACTTTGTTGATTGTAAACATTGGTGTAAAGAAGTAAAGGTTACAAATATATATGTTGACTTTACAGCCGTGGTTCCCGACCATATTTCTACCACACAAAATTGTTTATTTTTTCAGGCTTCCCTTTAATATTTGCTTTTTTCTTCCCAATTACTGAATAATCTAGAAGTTATTCAATTAAAACAAGGGAGAAAAATCTCTAAACTGGTCATAACTGGTAGATATAAACAACTGGTGACCAGTGGGCGACCACCAGGTCTGAGAAGTGAAGCCAATGCAGAAGTGCCTTAAACTTGCATTCTTTCTAACAGCCAGCAGGGGGCGACTCCTCTGGTTGCAAAAAGAAGTCTGATTGTATAGAAGTCTATGAGAAAATGAGCCTACTTCTAACTCGATTTATTACCTCAGTAAACATTGTAAACATGAGTTTATGGTCTCAATCGCTAGTTTCAAGTCTTCTTCAATACAGCATGATGTTCATTTAGTAAATGATGGTCCATTTAGAGTCAAATAGACCATAAAGCAGGGGATGCTTTGGGGCGTGGCTACCTTGTGATTGACAGGTCGCTACCACGGCGTTGTCCGGTCTGGGAGTTGTCCGTGTTTTCGTCTTACAAAACTCTTCCGCAGTGTGTTTGATGCCGCCGAATCCAACACACTAGACCTGTTGAGAAAAAAAATACTCAGGTGCAATAATAGTATTTTGTATTTAGGGTAGAAATTAACAAAATTATCGAGTTTACAGTGAAGTGTAAGTGTACGTCTGAGATTCCTGAATCTAAAATCAAAGAGAGAGAAAGAAAAAACATCTGTTAGATGCCGATGCAGAACCGTTTATAACTGAATGAATGTAAAGCACCTTTCTTACTCAACAAACTGACTAAGATCAGAAGAGATTAAACTATTTCCCCTGCAGTGTTGGTTCATTATGAATTTAAATCTCTGACGTGAATCAGGGACAGACTGGTGTCTTCTTTGCTGTATTTGTCCTCCACCAGATTCCAGGCTGTTATTCACACGTCTCTGGGTTCATTGTGGAGCAGCAGGGACCTCCACCCTCCACCCTCCACCCACACACTCACATGACTCTGGGGTTGTCTCAACCTGCCTCGACTGCTGACGTTGTCCACTGTCATTCAAAAACATGTGTACAGACTCGAAGAGATAAATGGAACAGGTGGGGTGACGTTTAAAATCACGAGTGTCTGTATTTGTCATGCTTGTTTTGCAAAAAGAAATTTTAAACATATAGTTGATTTTAATATACATTATGTCTGCAAAACTTCAGTCAAACACCTTCAAGGTGATCCCTTGTAATGTGGTTTCTAGCCGTTTGGAGTAACGTCTTAAATGAGTTTTCAACTGAAATAAGTTCATAAATACTTAAATTAATATATTAAAATACAATTAATACAATATCTTCTGAAAACAAGACTATTTGTTTGTTTTAAATCCCATGGAAATTCACATTTTAATCACATTTCCAAGACAAGGCATTCATTTTCAAACTGTGCCCTTACAATAATTAATAAGGGAATACATTTTTAAACAGTTTTAATGTGAGCAAACGTTTTATTTTTCCATCTGTTGGAATCAGTTAAGCCTAAAAAACAAACAGCAGTCCACATATATAGTAAATAGTGAAGATATATACAGAATAGATTATAGAAATTATAAGAAATATGGAGATAAAGTTTTTGAGTTTCAATGCTCATTAAATAAGTATAAAAAGAAAATCACGCAAATAAAAAAATGAGAATCTAAGACATAAAATAGTGCAGAATTTAAAATATAGTGTTAAGAAAATATTAAATAATATATATTTGTGGTAGACTGGTGTACAGGAATTGCAAATATATAAACTGAATGTAAACAGGGATGTAGTAAATGTAGCCACTATGGTGCATGTAAGAAAATAACAATAAGCAGACTACATTAAAAACTTACAAGTACATGTAGAGTACACGCCATAAATACATTTGTACCTGTGATTAAACTTCTGTCACATGAGGTGATGCTAACTATTCTTAGTCTATAGATAAAAACAGGTTGAGTTTCATTCTTGTAAGTGTTCCAGTAAGGAAGTTTACTGCCAACACATCAAGGCTTTCACTGGAATCATACACTTCCTTAGTACTGTGAGTATTCACTGCCTGACTTTTGGTTTAGCTTTGTTGTAAAATACAATCCTGGATCAATAATGTTAAATAACAGATCAATTGAGGCTGTTACAAAAAGGAGAAAAACAACAACATGTAACTGATAGTGACTCTGGTGTGTAGACGTGTTCAGGTCTGTAAATCTTTGTATCTGGATGTGAAGACCAGAGCAGCGGCTGATAACCTCCTTTAGTTTAGCGTCTAATCTGAGGAATGACAAAAAAACAAAAACACTTGGTTAGGATTAGGAAAAACTTCATGGTTGGCCTTAAAATAAGTACGGAAACTAAGCACGGAAACAACGTAACATCAGTAAAACATGTCACAAACGTCTCCTAGTTGAAAGTCCAGCATTTGTTGGACCCATCCGCCTCCCCTCCCGCCCACCATTAGCGGTCTTTCTCACTTTATATTATATGTCACTACCTCTGAGCGTTGCATATTTACGCAGATGCATTTTTATAGCTGTCAATACAGACTACTTGGCGTACAAAATGACACGCCAAAAGCAAGAACGCCGTTCTTATTGCACGCTTGTGCTGGGCTGCAAAATTCACCTACCAGATCTATACCAAAACCAAAAGATAAAACCCACAAAAACAGCGTTGTTTCCAAGAAGTTACTTGTCCAGACTAAGAAATAGTCCGGCACACAACACTTTTGGTTTTAAAAAGTTTTCAGAACTACTAAACAAGTTATAACGTGTTAATGAGTGATCTTTAGAGGTGCTGATTTTGTTATAGAGCCAGGCTATTGATTCCCCGTTTCCAGTCTTTATGCTAAGCTAAGCTAACGTGCTGCTTCTGCATATTTAGCGTATAGACACAAATTCAATGCTTTGACTCAGTCACAGTATTTTAAAACTTACTTAACATGACAACCATTGGTGGAAAGTAACTATATACTCAAGTACTTTACAATTGTAAAGTAATTTACTTGAGTCTTTCCATTTTTATAATAATTTATACACCAATTACATTTCAGAGGAAAATATTGTCCTTTTTACTCCACCTCCAGCCTACATTTATATGACAGACATATTTATAAACTTATATGCAAAGTACATAAAACTGCTATTTACTCATTAATGCATAAGTAATATTTTGATACTTTTGCACTGTTACGCATTGCTACTTGTATCCAAGCAACGGCTATGAACATTTCCACCCCATCTGACCATATTGACTCAACAGGGAAGTCCAACATGCAGTTATCTTGTTTTTTGAGATGACTCTTTAAGATGTAAGTGACCAAACTTACATGCTCATGCAGGAAGTGCTCAGTCAACCATTGTCATGTGTTGCTCTCTGCTTGAGCAACTTGATCCAGTCACACATCAGCTGCTGAGGACACAGTCTGCTTTCTGCTTTCTGCAAATGCAGAGAAATATTACATATATTTAGCTTAGTGTAAAGTATGATGCAGAGGAAACATTTTGGGAACATCGTGCATCCTGCATGTGACACCATAAAGAGGTGATGCATTACAGATGTACAGATGAATCATGTCACATTATATCACTGTATTAGTTGTTGGTGTGAGGTTTGTATGATTTAATCATTAATTCATTTACTTTTTCTGTAAACATTGTTAATATTCTACGTTTAAAAACTTTGATTGGCTGATTTTAGTCATTTAAGACTCCGTATTTTTAGACAGTTGTATTTCTACTTTTACTTAAATAAAGGATCTGAGTACTTCTTCCACCACTGAAAATATGAACCTGTAAAGTAACTAAAGCAGTCAGATAAATATAGTGCATTAAAAAGAACATAAATGTGGTGGAGTAGAAGTATAAAGTAGCCTAAAATATGAATATTCAAGTTTAAAAACAACAACTCAGAACTGTACTTTTGCAGAGTACTTGAGTAGATGTATTTGGTTACTTCCCACCACTGAATAAGAGGCGTCCAAAAACAAAAAGGTTTTGGTCTGAATGTTTAAACAACTCTGACTGTTCAGAGTTTCACAATCTTATCAGTCACATGAGCATCGACGTTGATTAACTCAGACTTTGTGCCAACAAGTTCTTGGAAGTCCTGCTGTCCTGTATATTCATTCATTCATTCATTCATTCATTCCCGCAGCTTTTGTGATGAAAACATTGGCCATCACTGATGTATTATCCATCTTATTTATCCTTTATTAAATATAAACTGGAGGAGGATTGCTTTAATTTCACTGACAGGCTTCAAAATCACAGCTTCGTCTGAGGCCTCCAACAAACTAAGTGGTTGCTCAATGTGTAGCTGTATCTTCATATGTATTTTGAATATTTTTCAGCAACATTGTGCATGTTAACTTTAACTCCAAAGTGCTGCTGTTGGTTGAAACTTCAGTATTTTGTTCACGCTTGAGTTGAAGATAAAGAGAGGCTGATTATCTAACTCCTTTCTACTACTTATTTAAACGTGGGCGTACTGTATGCAGTGTTAGGTAGGAAAAAGATAAGCAAATTACAATTAATATCAGGTTTCGTTTACCCCCAGTCGGCCTGTTAAGTAATCCATCCATCAAAGGCTCCTGCAGCCACCAACGAGCCTGTAAACTGAAGGATGTTGATCTACTGTATCTTACATGTTTGTTGTGTAACATTTCAGTTGACAAGCTGTTAGTTAATCAGTGTGTTTACATGCACATAAATCAGGTTATGAGGGAGATCAGCAACACTGTAAATCTGTGTATACATAGAGCACAATGCGTCTAAATGGTCTGGTATAAACAGACTCATTTAGACTTCTAGAGGCGTTAGATGGATTTATTCTGGATGCACATTTAATGGTCTTTTCCTTTAATTTCTGCTGTCACAGTAATACTTCCACTGTCTGAAATCTTTTGTCATGCACATGTGAAAAGACAATAAGAAACCCTGGTGACGCATCTAGATGGCTGAGAAGTTTACTTTCTTAAGGAGAAATAAAGCTGGGAAAGCCAGGTTTCTTTAAAACCAAACTACTGCAGAAAGTCGATACCATCCCAATTACTTAAATGCATGTGAACACACTGAGTGTTGAGGTGAGAGGGGTGAAATCCTGAGTCTTGCACCGACTGGGTTTTGTGTCTAATCTTACCAGTAAGTCAGTTGCAATCACCAAATTTCACTCCCTCTATTGTTATCTACCCATTTACAGTGTAAACAAATGGATACACCTATTACACATAATATCCGGTGACAGTCTCATTAGGAATTTAGAAATATTTTAGAAGTATTTTTTTCTTGCCTAAATCAGCTAATCTGTTATTTACTTATATGAAATCTGAATGAATGAATTTGATTACTTAAAAGGGGTCTTCATTTGATCTTTTAATCACGAGCATTGTAAGTCACTATGAATATTAGTTAGAGGGTCATTACGGTCCTAACAAGTTAAAAACACACAACTCTGAGTTAATAAAAATGCGGTTTTGCTCCTATCCTGCAGGAAACAAACTGTGCTTTGCTGTTTTAAACTCAATGATTTTCTCACATCTGTCCTATGTTTGGCTGCCTGGTCCCAGGCTTGGACAAAAAGCATATAAGGTACCATCATTGCCGCATTTTGAGTAAATACAAGATGTTAAGTTTTGCAAACTTTATTGATTTTCCTTACGTAAAGCTTGTGTTTAAATGTTTGAACGGACTTGCTCAGCTGTTACCCTGCACTATATTCAGTTTTAACAGTTTTCTTCATCTCTTTGTATTTTTATATCTGGTATATTTTTTTGTACTTTGTACTTTGCACTACTAACTTTTTACTGCCTTTTTACTAACATGTTTTGCACTATGGAACTGTGATGCTGGAAACTGGAATTTCCCTCGGGATCAATAAAGTTAATATCTATCTATCTATCTATCTATCTATCTATCTATCTATCTTTATTGTATTTATTTATTTTTCCTGTACCCATTCCTGTTTTAATCTCTTATTTTCACAAAAAGTCCCTTCTAGGGGGGACGTGTTGCAAAATAGCATCCGCTATAAGCACTATGATACAGGCATCAGATAGCTGTTGTCTATGTACATTGTATTGGTCCCTATTAAATAAACCACGACTAGAATAAACAACACTGAGCCTGACACCATTCCAGAGGGAAGAATCACGTGCTTCCAAATGTGACGTCATGCTCCAGAGGGGGCGGGGCCTTGAGTCATAAACAAGGAGCGGACCAATCAGAGAGCTCGATGGGACGTCACTCAGTCGCCAGTCAAGCCTTTATAAACTTAGTGTACCTCGAACAGAGGAGGTTATTTAACGCTAAATCTCCATCTTCGTCGTCTTCTACTGTGAAGAATAATATAGTAAGTACCTTTATTCGTTTGTCTTTTATAAAAAACTCAATCTAAACTTTACGCCTAACATTAGAATATATAGCAAAAAACATTGATTGCATGATGAATAACTGTTTTTTTGTTGTCGTCGTTTGAGCCCAGAACCCCCAGGGCCCCTTTTAAAAAACGTCTACTTGAATCAATATCTCATCGTAATTCATTGTTTTAGAAATAAATACCAACATTTTTTACTGTTAACCTCAGGGAACTGTCATCTTCTTTCATTCGGCTGCCTTTGTCTTCGTCTATAACCGTTTTTTTTGTCGTTTGAGCCCAGAATAAACACCCCCACCAGTGCCCCTTTAGAAAACGTCTACTTTAATTAATATCTCATGTTAATTCATTATTATTTTTAAATACCAACATCTTTTACTGTTAAACGCCAGTATTTTTCATCTCCTTTCATTCGGCTGCTTTATATTCGTCTATAACCGTTTCTTTTTTGTCATTTGAGCCCAGAATAAACACCCCCACCAGTGCCCCTTTTAGAAAACGTCTACTTTAATCAATATCTCATGTTAATTCATTTTTTTGTAATAAATACCAACATTTTTTACTTTAAATCGCAAGAATTTGTCATCTTCTTTCATTCGGCTGCCTTTGTCTTCGTCTATACCTCCTTATATAAGCATGAAACAGCCAATGCTAGTTTCTTGAATTAACTAACACTTTTCTGTGGAAAACACGGCCAATCTGTCAGCTACCCGGTAAAATGTTGGTTTTCTTTTCGTTTTCCTGTTTCTGGTTTTCCTGTTTCTGGTTTTCCTGTTTCTGGTTTCGATGTCTGGGCTTGTTTCTTGGCTCTCGGCCGCAGCAGGAGATCCCGTGACTGCGAACAAAACAACAACAGGCTGGGTGGTTTATTGTTAGAGGAGCTGCATAACTCTGCAGGAAAACAGCCTTTAAAAGCTCAAACAACCTGTTATTCTTGCATACAGTCATTATTATATAAGTGTCAGGAATCAATCTGTGTTATATATTGACTATTTGACCTAATTAGTGTGTCGTTTTTAGGCCGAGCAGTCGGCAAATGACTGTTAATGTCGGGAATGTGTACTGCAGTCGGGATGTGTCGTCGCTAACGAGCCGGTTCAAAGAGCCGGCTCCTTTAAGTGAACCGATAAGAGCCGGCTCCCGTTCGAAAGCAGTTTTTTTTTTTTTTTTTTTTTTTTTTTAAATTAATTCAAGGCTGAATGATAGGATTATATCCACACAGGCTCCGTCCTTTCCACACTTCCCATTCATTGTCTATGTAAGCAGCCATGCAATGCATTCTGGTAGCGTGGCGGAGCAAATTTGAGAGACGGAGCATCACGACGCCCACTCCTTATTTGCATAAAGTTGAGGGCTAGTCTACTTTATGTAAATCCGACGCGACTCGCCACTTCTCGAAACTCCCGAGCATCTTTTAAAATAAATGTTGTTGATCCAAAATAAAGACAGATTCAGCAACTGCATGGCTTATTTCTCGCCTCAAATGTTTTCAGAAACACATTTTGGTGAACTGTTTTCATGAAGTAAAAGAAGACCGTTTCCAAACTAGCCTCCATGTTGTTTCCGGTTTGAAAGCTGAGAGCAGCAGCCCACGGAGGGAAAGCGTTCGTCCAATCAGGTGGGAACAGCCTTGTGTCTAGTGGCAGCCCACCAATCGTTCAATGTTTGAAAGTGTTGCGTCCCCTCGCGTTACAGACAAGACAAGGATCATACCATCAAGCAGGGAAGGGCAGGGTTGCACGGCGTGCTGACGGTCTACAGGTACAGAGCAGGAGGGAGAGGAGGAGAGAAAGAGAGAGGAGTGCAGTGCACGAATAGCAGAAAAGATGAGTGACAGTCGGAAACGAAGCAGCATGTAAAATTATGGTATTCTGGAAATTATAAGGTTTAGTATAATTATATTGAATAATTTAAGTGATATATGTGCACACATACTAATCATAGGTCAAAACAGCGCTACATTTTGGCTGAATTATAAAAGGCAGAAGTGGTAAAACGAAGAGCCGTTTGGGAGTCGAAAGAGCCGGCTCTTCTTGGTGAGCTGAGCCAAATGATCTGGCTCACTAAAAAGAGCCGGAATTCCCATCACGACTCCTGTAGCTTTAATGCGGATCCTATTTCTGTAGGAATCATGGGAGAGAACAAACTGTACTACAGACTAGTTATTGCATGACCAAGTATCACGATGGGTAAACATGTGATAAAGTGAATTTCGATGTTAAACTTGCGTGACTTTACACTTTCCTAAATAGATATCTTATGTAATGGAGTATGTTTGCCTGTCTGGAGGTTAGGCCTTCAGGGCCTCCTTCAATGATTAACCAGCTTCTTTGGAAATTG
This sequence comes from Sebastiscus albofasciatus, assembly GCA_916701655.1. Lineage (NCBI taxonomy): Eukaryota > Metazoa > Chordata > Actinopteri > Perciformes > Sebastidae > Sebastiscus > Sebastiscus albofasciatus. The sequence goes on from CAKAOI010049613.1 coordinate 98,683, forward strand.
AGCCCCAACTTTGTTGTTTGTTTTCCAGTAGGAAGCAACAATGCTGCCTCTAGCCGTGTTGGCCGTGTGCCTCAGCGCAGCCATCTCTGCCCCTAGCCTGGACCCACAGCTGGATGAGCACTGGGAACTGTGGAAGGGGTGGCACAGTAGGAAATATCACGAGGTGATGTATTGTTTGTCTGCAAGCTACTCCAGTCTGCCAATCCCCATGATAAAAAGTCAGAATTTTACATTTTATATATTTTTATTTTTGCAGAAGGAGGAGGGCTGGAGGAGAATGGTATGGGAGAAGAACCTGAGGAAGATCGAGCTGCACAACCTGGAGCATTCAATGGGCACACATACCTACCGCCTGGGCATGAACCACTTTGGAGACATGGTGAGACCACAGTTTCAATGCACGGACCCATATCTCACTTGGATACGCATATCAGGTTTCTTAAAAAAAGGAAGCTAAGGAAAAATGGAATTGATAACTGGCAAAGTAGGCAGTTTAATAAGAGTGTACTAAGGTTTGGAAAAAGAAACATGAACATGTACTCTCAGAAAGAGATTTTTATTCAATCATACAACATTGGACATATTAAACACTTGTCCAAATATACAGAAATCCAGGAAAAAAGGAAAAGCACAAGAAAACATTATAGAATCTGGTGCGGGACATGGTCGTACAAAGACAAAAAAATAAAAATAACATGGGTGAATAAACTAGAAATAGAATGTAACAAGGCAACATGTCCTCATACAACGGTTCGTATGATATCTTCCGAAAAACATATGCGTAAATTTTCATGTGTTTTCTTACAAATATCCAGCGTCAATTTTCACTCCAGTCTTTTCAGAATAAACTTCTGTCTTCACAGGAAACAACTCAGTTAGGATTTAACAAAAAAAAAACAGTTAGGATTAGGAAAAGATTGATTTGTTTAGGTTTTGGCAACAAAACTACTTAGCTACGTCAACCTGGAAGTGGTAATGCTGCACTGGAAGCAGCGTCACTTAAGTATGGAAGTTATGTGACAAATACATCAACGCTGACGTCTGGTTTCACACGGGATACGAACAGCGGTCTCCTGGATGAAAGTCTGGTGTTTTTTGATCCACCCTGATCTCCCTACACCACGTTCGCCGCTCTTTATAACATACAAATTGATTTTGTGGGATATATATACGAATTACAGTGCATTATTATTCCGAGGTATAGCTGCGAATGGTGTATGAGAACAGCCTGAACATGGTGTGTGCATAAAATTAGAGAATTATACAAGATAAAGACACTAAAAGTTGAGATAACTGTGGCAGTAATTGCTAAAATTCAAGCCACTTGAGCTCTGAATTGTAAGATCTAATCTGAGATTGTTTATATTAACTAAAATCCATTAAAGTCTACATCTAAAACATGTTTTTACCTTTTCACAATCATAAACCACAGCTACCTTTTTGTCTTCTTGTACGTCTAATTCACATCATCGGCATCATTTACTCACTTAACTTTGTCTTTCCACAGACTCACGAGGAGTTCAGGCAGATCATGAACGGCTACAAGCGCAACCCACAGAGGAAGGTCACCGGATCCCTGTTCTTGGAGCCGAACTTCCTGGAAGCCCCACGATCTGTGGACTGGAGGGAGAAGGGCTACGTCACTCCCGTTAAGGACCAGGTAACAACACTTTTATCTCTCGTGTAGCACGGGACTCTCAGACAACCACACCTGGTGACTTATCAAGGTGTGGTTAAACGTGTTTTCATTCTTGGCAGGAGCCATATGGTTAAATGTAGAAAATCCTGTGCCTACCTGTGAAATAAGACCCAGACAGTTTGTTGTGGGCTGTCTAAATCAGAAAACATGTGATTCAACAAGCCATTCAGATTCTGCTCCAGACAGAGGGTGAATACAGCTATATTCAGACAAACAGTATGAGGAAAAATGTGTTTTTTGAACATTAAAGCATGTAAACATGTTCTAGTAGAAACCCCAAATACAAGTATGAACCTCAAAATGAGCATGATATGTCGTCTTAGTTGTGTCTAGTGGTAAAGCCTTTGTATCCTGCACAAAAAAACATCAGGAACATCCATCAAACAGTTTCATAAATGTCTATTAAGGACAAATTCGAGGATTTACTGTAATTTGCCTGAGCACTTGTAAATAACTAGCATGTAAAATAGATTTTTCAGAAACCATATAGCCACACAAACAACCCACTGCTCTGAAATTTGATAGTTTTGAGTCTTTATTGTCACAAAAATGTGCATTAATGAAAGTAAGACATAAAGCTGGTCAGTTGTTGTTGCAGTAAAAGGCACTCTGGCTGTACGTTACCACAAGCTCTTATTTTAATAGCTATGTTAGCGTGACAGGAGATACAAAAGGATGACCTAATATCAGCTGTTGGAGACGTTCGGTAAACACAATTGTGTAATGTGATACTTTGAACAGTTCCATCGTCACAGATTTACTTTTATGAAACAGCGAGGGCGCTCTGTCCACTGAAGTAAATGTTTTGCATGAACAGAGAGATAAGATGGCCACTTCAGGGTTGTTTTTGTTATCTACTTGCTTCACACACACACACTCTGTACAGTCTGTTCTCTCCACCCGTCCTCGGCATACATTAACACCCTGTAAGCTGAAACCAGTCCAACCAGCTCAGTTTAAACTAGGCCATGGTGGAGCAAACACGATCACATACATTAGGGCGAAGTGCAACTTCCAGTATAATGTTATTTATAGACGCAAAGTGCTTTCCGGAGTCGGGAATACGAAGAGCAATAACAAGTTACAGAGTGGCACAAAAACAACACGATCAAAGGACTAAAAAAACAACGTTTAGACATAAAAGATTGTAAAGATAAAAGAGCAAACTATAAGAATAAAAAGACGACAGTAAGAGAGAGAAACATTAACATAACACCATTACTATAAGTACCAAATTGACTATTTGTCTGTTAGAACAGACAAATACTAAATGGAAGTTTGTTCAACTTCAACAAGCCGACGGTGCGGGACACACCGAAAAAACTAGGCCGACAGACGCTCACAGCCGGCCCTGGGCCTTTAACTCCGCCTCCCAGCCCTCGCTCAAGCCTCGGTCTGGGTCTCATTTACTTTATCTTCCTCAGGACTCGCACAGAGTCACGCAGAAGAGAATGACAGCAACAAAATGATCGACATCAGAAAGGGACACAAGAACATGAAAAAGTATTAATATCAAACGGGGATTTTAAAGAACAAAATAACCTGTGCAGGAGACGTTCAAGTCTGTAGATACATTTTCAGTAATCATTGAAAGTGACTGAACAATATGGCGAAGGTCAAGTGATAGTTTTGATTTAATGATCCTGAATTTAAGGAAGCTGATTTTATTTCTTTGTCCTCCAGTTTTAACACAACCCTCCACCCTCTCCCTCCCCTCTCCTCTCTCTCTCTCTCAGGGTCAGTGTGGCTCTTGCTGGGCCTTCAGCACCACCGGAGCTCTGGAGGGTCAGAACTTCAGGAAGACCGGCAAACTGGTGTCGATGAGTGAGCAGAACCTGGTGGACTGCTCCAGACCCGAGGGCAACGAGGGCTGCAACGGCGGTCTGATGGACCAGGCCTTCCAGTACGTCAAGGACAACCAGGGCCTGGACTCTGAGGTCTCCTATCCGTACGTGGGAACGGTACGTCTCTTACAGGGAAAAAGGGGAAAAAAGTCAAGTGGAAATCACATTTAAAGGATACAGATGATCTCTAATACAGTTAAAGATGGTCTTTTTTAAATTTTAAATGAAGGATTACAATGTTTTGGTAGATCAAAAGTTCCTCTTTTTGTATTTTTTCCCACAACCATGAAGCTTCTTATTTTCCATCGTAATTGGCATTAGAGAGGTGTTAAAGACCTACATATAAGTTAAAGTCTTAAATTTACATTCTGTAAAACAAAGGCTGCAGCTAACGATTGTTTTTATTATCGATTAATCCGTTTGTTTTCTTGAAATTTAGTTATTCGGTTTAAAAATATCAGAAAACATAGAGCACAAGGTGATGTCTTCAAATGTCTTTTACCCAACCAACAGTCCAAATATATATTTAATTGACTGTATTTCAGTGTTTTGCTTAAAATAATGAATTGATCATCAATATAGTTGCAGATTAATTGTATAATGCATTATTCGTTGCAGCTCTTCTTTCAGGTAGTGTTGCAAACATCTGTTAGTTGTGAAAGGAGCTCCACATCCTTAACCACCAACCAATCACCTTTATTTTGATCTTATTGCTTCTTAATTAGAATATTTAGGATTCAGAGGTCTGTGTTTGCGCCGTAACGTCCCGCTCACCCTCCTCCTCTTCTTCTTCCTCTTCCAGGATGAGCAGCCGTGTCACTACGACCCCTTGTACAACTCTGTCAACGACACCGGATTCGTCGACATCCCCAGCGGTGTGGAGCGCGCTCTGATGAAGGCCGTGGCCGCCGTGGGACCCGTTTCAGTCGCTATCGACGCCGGTCACGAGTCTTTCCAGTTTTACCAATCAGGTCAGTTAAAGACACTATTTTTGCTAATATCTGCCATCTGGTTTTTAAGATGTTTATAAGAGACTGACTGGTATTTGTTTGTGGGCGTATTTTAGGAATCTACTATGAGAAGGACTGCAGCAGCGAGGAGCTGGACCACGGCGTGCTGGTGGTGGGTTATGGCTTCGAGAAACAAGATGTGGACGGCAAGAAATACTGGATTGTGAAGAACAGGTCGGTGGAAAACATTCATTTAAATTCTCTAAAACAGCAAAACACTCTTGATTTGTTCTCGTTGTTTTACAAATCAAATGTATGAAGCTCATATCCTGACCTTTTTGTTTTGTTTGTCTTCTAGCTGGAGTGAAAAGTGGGGAGACAAAGGCTTCATCCTCATGGCTAAAGACAGAAAGAACCACTGTGGAATTGCGACGGCGGCCAGCTATCCTCTCGTCTAATGTTTGCACAGCTCCACTTTATAGCTCCTTAGTGTTTTTTTATTGCAATAGTTTGGCTGAAGGCGACAGACGAAGGCTTCAGACCGAGCGACGACATCGACAGGAGATTCTGTGATGTTTTTAAAGAGCAGAAACACTGTTTTTAGGGAAATGGCGCCATTTTTGTTTTTGGCTGGTTTTATGCCACTTTTATTTTGTCTGAAAAATATTTTAGTCTTAGTGATTTATTCTTTGTAAATATGTGTATGCTAATTGGTAAGTGATACATTAACACTTGCTTCGGTCATTGTAAATGATTTTTATTTTCTACTTTTACTGTGATCAATTAAAGTTGTGAACACTAGTTTTGGCTGTTTGGACCTTTTTTTTTTTAAAGATTCTTGAAGTATTTTTGATCGCTTCTTAAGATTAAGTTTTCCAACAGGTCAACTGTGTATTTTTCAGGTAGTTCAATGGGTTTTTAATAGAAGGATTTTCTCAGTGCATAAAGCCACATTCCAGTTTATCTCGGAAAATTTAAAAGCACCAAATTTGGACATGCATTCGATTTACATAAAATTAGGGCTGTCAAAGTTAAAGCACTAAATGCAATTTTTTTAACGCCACTAATTTCCTCAATGCAACTTGCGATATCAATCAGTTTTAAAGCTAGAATGAAGATACTGGCATCATATGAAACTATAAAACCTAAGGAATCCACTGGTAGCAACCATGCTAGCTTGTCACGAAGGAGGCTAAATAATACTCCAAACTCGTCCTAAATTTTAGCCCATTTTCAAAGGGGTCCCTTGACCTCTGACCTCCAGATATGTGACTGAAAATGTGTTCTATGGGTACCCACGAGTCTCCCCTTTACAGACATGCCCACTTTATGATAATCACATGTAGTTTGGGGCAAGTCATAGTCAAGTCAGCACACTGACACACTGACAGCTGTTGTTGCCTATTGGGTTTGAGTTTGCCATGTTATGATTTGTGCATATTTTTTATGCTAAATGCAGTACCTGTGAGGGTTTCTGGACAATATTTGTAATTGTTTTGTGTTGTTAACTGATTTCAAATAATAAGTATATACATACATTTGCATAAAACAGCATATTTGCCCACTCCCATGTTAATGTAAGCATTAAATACTTGACAAATCTCCCTTTAAGGGACATTTTGAACAGATAAAAAATGTGATTAATCATGATTAACTATGGACAATCATGCATTTAAACATTTTATTCGACAGCCCTACATACATGTGAAGCCATTTTATTTCTATTGTTTCTCCTACAAATAAGACGAAAATATAAACCCATAAACGTTCTCTTAAAAATAGTAAACGTAATAACTTTTCCATATGTGGCAAAGCATTTGCTAACTGTTTTGACAGCTGTGAAATAAGGTCTGTGTTTAACAGAAGCTGGTTTTGTTCTACGATATAAAGTAGTCAGTAAATATCCCACATATACACAATTTTTCCCGCTGTTATAGATCGATAGAATTGACCACAAAATAATTTCTGGACCTGATTTATCTTTAAATTTTGGTATTCAGAGCACTAAATGAGGCTTTAACTGTTGTTAATCCCACATGCTGGTTTGACGTGTAGAGCTAATACTTGAATCACATGACTTCATGTAGAAGCAGCTGTGCTCCCTGACGTCTGGTACTGGGATCTTATAGGATTATTGATTCTTTAACAATAGCGTTGATTCATAAGGAAACACAGTTACCTCTTTACTGCGGGGGAGAAATGGTCACCTTACATGAGTCCTAAAGGTTTGAGGTCTGCAACTAATGATTACTGTAATTGTTGATTAATTTAGGTTAATATAAACTAAATGATTTAAAGATAATTTGATTTTGAGCATTACGAAACCAGCTGGAGTGAATATTAAAGAACACCTATTCCACTATACGTTACCTGCATTGGGGCAGACCTTAGTGCTGTTCCTGCAAGAGTTTTTAACCTTAACGCCTGCAGGCTTTATTTTGTTTTTGATGTATCTTCATTGAAATCTCCTTTTAAACACATTTCTAGGGCAGTCATCGACCGAAGAAAGTCTTCGTCGACTAACACTTGTACGATTTTGTCGACTAACCGATCAGTCGATTTAATCGACAGATCTGTAAAACTGAGTTTCTCCGCAAAGAATCACACAAAAGCACCACTTTAAATCTTTAAAAGTTTCTTTTTTAAGATTGAACCCTATGGGGGGAAATTCACAAGCCACCCAGCAGTATTAAAAATAGCTCCACCTTTACACTTTATTGCATCAAATATTATAATGAAATAATATATATTATTCTGTATAATGATTTGGTACTTACTTACTTTTGGTAATATTTTGAATGCAGGACTTTTACTTGTGGCAGAGTAGTTTTACAGTATTGCTATTTTTAGTTAAGCAAAATATCTGAGTACTTCTTCCACCACTGTTAAAAGTCCAGTGAAGCTTTCTCTTTTAGGTCAGGTGTGACCTGCTGACTGACCCAAATAACAGTATTAAAACTGTCTGAACAGTAAAGCCGGTCAGGGTAAAGGTGTGTGTGTGTGTGTGTGTACTTGTACATCTATCTTTGTGAGGACTCATTCGAGTTTTAGACCTTCAGAGTGAGGACGTGTGGAAATGAGGACATTTTGGGCAGTCCTCACTTCTTCAAAAGCCTGTTTGAGACGTTAGAAGTAGGTTTAGGTTAGGGCTTAAGGGTAGGGGTTAGGCATTTAGTTGTGATGGTTAAGGTTAGGGTAAGGGGCTAGGGAATGCATTATGTAAATGAGTGTCCTCACAAAGATAGAAATACAGGGGTGTGTGTGTGTGCGTACCAGCTTCTGTAACATATTTACTTGACCTCTGAGGTCAGTCCAGAGTGATATGCAGAACAAACAGCTGGTGTTGTGCAACCTAAAGAAAGGACACGAGTGAGAGAGACAGAGTGATTAAAGGGTCAGTTCACATAATCACAAAAACATCCTGTCTCACCTCCCTGGCGGTGTCCAGCTCAGCAGATGGTGTTGGTTTCATGATCCAAAGTTGACAACAATGGAGGTGAATGGAAATTCATTTAATGTGTTCACTGATATTTCTGGGTATTTTGGGGGTTTTAGCAGCTTTAAAAAAACAACACATACTTACATTTTACAGTTAGATTTCAAGAGTGTCATATTCAACAGATTTAAATAATCTGTTTTTTTATGTTTGTTTGTTTTTTTGTTTTTTTTTGTTTTTTTTGTTGTTGTTGTGTTTTTTTGTTTTTTTTTATTATCCTGGTGATATGCTGTGTCATGTTTGAATTTATCTTTTATGTACTAGAAAAGTCAAAAACAAATTTCCACTAAGGTGGACAATAAAGTCAAAGTAAAGTAAAGTAAAGTAAAGTAAAGTAAAGTAAAGTAATAAACTTTTAAACCCAAAAATAAATAAAATATCTAGTATATCCCCACCAAAGTTTTTGTCCTGGCATTTCATAAAATTTTTCATGAAATTATGAACTAACAACTTTTCTTTTTCTGTGTTGCACAATTATTCAGTGATTATAGAAAAATATTTGTAACATTTGATATTGTTATATTCCTGTATTATTCTCTAATACATTTATAATAATTGCAAAATAATTGTCTTCTGATCTCACACATAGAGATCCAAAAAAAAAATACTTTATTGGCGTAAACAAAATTCTGGCTTTTCATAGAAACATCTGGAGAATCTCGAATAAATCACTGGTACTTCTTGACAAAGCTCAGGTACTCGTTGACGTCCTCAGTGGAGCCGACCACAAAGGGCACCCGCTGGTGGATGGATTCGGGCTGAACGTCCAGTACCCTCTGGGTGCCGGTTGAGGCGACGCCTCCCGCCTGCTCGATGAGGAAGGCGATGGGGTTGCACTCGTACAACAACCGCAGCTTTGGGGAGGAAATATCAAGAAAAATGCAGAAAGAAACACAAATTAAACAGAATCAATGTGTTGTTGTTTAGAGAATAATTTCCTCTTTAATAACTTCGTAGCAGCACAAATAGTACATTTTTTCCATTTGTCAATAGATGTTATCCGACGTCGACTTAGCATATTGCTGCTATCAGGTGAATACTACATCTCTGGAGCAATGGTGGAAGAAGTACGCAGATATTTTAGTCAAGTAAAAGTAATACTCCAGAGTAAAAATACAAGTGAGAGTCCTTAAAGACTCTTACTTAACTTCATTGGGTTTTAACAGAGGTGGAAGAAGCACTCAGATCTTTGTGCCTGGTTACTCAGGTTACTACTGTCCGTAATTTACATTTTTTAAGAGTCTGAATAGGTGATTTTTTTGTAGTATATGATCAGTGAAGGTGATCCAAAATGATTTGTTTTAATCTGACGTGGCAGTGGTATAAACATGGCTTTGTGGAGGTCAGTGGTTACCTTTCCCTTGGGGCTCTTCTCGTTGGCGGGGTACATGAAGATCCCCCCGTAGGCGATGGTGCGGTGAACATCTGAGACCATAGAGCCCACATAGCGAGCTCCGTACGGAGTGCCGCCATCCTGCCGGAAGAGATGGGACATTTCAAATATAATGCACGTAGTGAAGAATGTTTAGTGATTTGCAAACAAAAGCTGGTTAGTATCACGGAGCCAACGGTCCAAATAAAATATAGGAACATAACAGATAGTAACGTTATTCTAAATATGATATGTGAATATCACGTCACTGTTTTGGCCGATGCCCAGGATGCCCGCCGAATCAACTCTCTTCTGTTCACTCATTTGCTCAATATTTTCCCTCATATAAAACCTTCACCAACCACTGAGGATAATTCAGATCCAGTCAAAGCCTTTTTGTGTTTCCTAAGCCAGTAAGTGTGATAATTGATTATTTAAAGGGCTGTTCTCTAAAAATACTATCTGAAGTGACTGTTTTTATAATCTAGAGATACAAGTGGCTTCAGGCTAACATTGTCAGCAAACAATCACATGTCTGGTGTTGTAACCGCTTAGATAACTCGCTCTTCATTTGGCTTTTTTCCATTTAAAAAAATTAACTTCAAAGAAAAAAACTCAAAATGATTCAATGTTTAAATCTAAAAACATACTTCAAATGACCCGTTTGGTTTTTAAAGAAAGAGTTAAATCTGAACAAGTTTAAAAGAAAAAAATGTGTGACCCTGCTCACACTAAAATAGACATTCACATATTCAACTAATAGAGCATTAAATTATTTTATTATCGTTTTTAATAAATGCAAACGCTTTTCTTCCTCTGTTGATGAAGACAAACTGGATTATTTGTACTCAGAGATAAAATGTATGAGGAATCATTTACAAAGCACAGTTTTGTGAAGTGATGTCTGATTTTTGTGACATTTGCCACAAATATTGTTATTTTTAAATGTTTAAAAGCTTAGTGTATTGATTTGCATTTGTTTTAAGAGATAGGACATGAAATTGGGTTTTGTTTATGTGTGAAAACTGCATACTTTGCAGACTTAGATGTTTTTAAAGTTTCTGGGGTTCAGATTGATTAATACATCCGGTTTTAACACATGTATATTTATGTTTTACCATATAGTTATAAAACAGTATAGTTTAAAAATAAGGGCAATATACAAACAGGTCAGGCAGCTTATTTGAAAGTTGCAGCTACAGCAGATCTGTTTTGTTCAGACATCGTGACGTTCTGACCTGCCGATGAAGAAAAGCTAAACAGCAAACAACAGACGGGTCAAAGTCCATCTGCAGCAGCTGCAACATACATTAACCTTGCTGCGTTACACAAACCTACAAAAACAAGTTTGATTTGTGCATCTTTCATTATTTAAAGAGCTTCTTTAATTCATTTCACAATGTTTCATTTATTGATTCCACACTTTAACGCTCAGTGCACCAAACTCCACTCTTAAAACGAGTATTTAAAACAAATCAGCAACTCTGAGTGGAGTTGCCCTGAAGTGAGCCTCGTGTTCAGACCGGCACAATGTGAAGCAGTCATGTGCTTGCTGAGTCATTTCCCAGTTATCATGAGGGAGTGGTGAGTGTGTTATGTGCATAGTATTTCCCAAAAACAGACCCTCCCACGCTACACGCGCGACACTCTCAGAAAGCATGTCCAGCTGGCAACGGTTAAAACAGCACGAAACTTCCTAAAATAAAGGAAGAGAAAAAGGAAAAAGAAAGAGTAGATGGAGTAGCAAGAGAGTGTGGGAAAGTTGTGTATGAAAATTATCTTCAGAAAAATACTACACAAATCCTAAAAGTTTATTAGTGCTGACAAGTTGCAACCTAATATTTCTCTAAGTGTCAGTACTAGAAAACCATCTAGTGATAAAATGCTTGGTTCCAAATTAAACACATTTTGACCTTTTGACCTCAGACTGACGACATAATCCGATTTTATATTGAGGTTGTGTCTCTGGCAGATGGTTATGAAAAGATTGTGGAATAGTAAGAAAGATAGTTATTATAATATCCATTTTCCAGATTTTCCAGACTTCAATTTTGAAAGTCATTCTGTGTTTTGCAACTTGTGATGGTCCAGCCCAGTTGCACTGCAGTTCGTGAAATAGTCACGAAATTGAATGCATTGATTCATGTACATAGACACGAGTTTCAAATTTTTTCTCGTGACGGTCAGCACAAAATAAAATCGTATGTAATCCACGTAATTGTGAACCAGGAAGTATAAAGAGTAGTGAACGTTGCGTAGGGAGGAGGTCGGGTTGGATCGGTGTGTCAAAAAACACAGGACATTCACCCAGGACATTCACCCAGGAGACCGGTTTGTGTCCCAAGTCAAAGTTGATTTAGTTGTCACATAACTTCCGCACTTAAGTTACGGCACTTACGATGTCATTTTAACCCCAGTTTTTTCTTTTCCTAAACCTAACCAAGTAGTTTTGTTGCCTAAGCCTAATCAAGTCGATCTATTCCTAAACCTAACTAAGTAGTTTTATTTTGAAAAGACTGGAGCGGAAATTGACACGTGGGTCACGTGTTGCTGGAAATTCATAGGTAAAAGTACTATTTCTAGCACCAGTGCCTAAAATAATAACAATTAAGTAACTTACATTTAGTAAAATGAGTAAATAAGATAAGATAAGTAAAATAAAAAAGGTAAAGTAAGCTAAAAAAAAACAGAAAAGAAGAAATGTTGCACATGTTGGACATTGATATTGTAAAAGCAGTCACCTATTTTCTGGGGATCGTGTCTTTGTTGTCTTTCGTGGAACATATTTTTTCCACATTAATTTTGGCTGACTCCTCCTGAGGTAATTAGTGAATGATTCAGATCGACTGTCTTGCAGGGTGTGAGGCCTGTATGGCTCCTGATGACAGTTGGGAGCACCTGGATTTATTTTCCCCTTAAGCCCATCAGGGTTTGACGACGCCCTTCTTGAAGGCATAAAAGAGGTGGGACACCCCGGGGGGCATTCAGAACTTGCTAAAAACCAGTGCAGGCCTCAAACGCATACCTCTTACAGATTGACAGTGGTTAAAGGAAACAGGGTTGTCTGCCACTGGGAAGTTGCCAAAGCCAGATTCCCTGTCATGAGGAAAAGCTTGTTGCTATTGTGCAAGCCTTCCCTCTTGACAAACATTAGCCAAGCATCTGTAGACTTTATTTTGTCCATTTATTTTCATTCATGCACACCGGTATATTTCTTTTTTATGCATGTGTCCTTTGAAAATATATAATTTGGGGAAAAACTTTACAGAGGGGAAAACTGGAAACTGGAACAATACTTAAGTTATTTTATTAACATCTAGGAGGCCCTTGTTTATTAAAAATATCTTGATTAATAAAACTCTCAGGCTTTTCACCTCAGGCTGACGTCTGGGGAATCAGTTCTGCCACAGAGTTCTGTTTCAACAGAAAGGAAACAAGTTTCCCGTCTTAGAGCACACCTGGTTCACAGAAGAGCGTGAGAGGATTGATACTGAGATATTTAAAGAAGGAAGATGCCACTTTTAAACTAGAATTAGACTTCCCTATGGGGTTTTTTCAGCAACAATTCCAGTTCAACCTTGTGAGACAAGTTGTACTATTTCGACACACATACCACAGTGAGTAACTGTGTGGTTTACTGCTGAATTGTGCTGCGTCATAATGGTTGTGTGAAATGTAACATGATGAGTGTTCAAACAATGAAGGTTTTTAACTGGCAGAAGATATTAGTATAGAAGATAAACTGTGGCACAACTGATATTTTCATGCCCAAAATACTACAATTTCTAGGCTCTGAAACCATCCTTAAACATGCTAAAGGCGGTACTACAACTTCAGTGTCTGTCACATGATGCCATTGGGCCCAAAAAGACTTTTCCCCATAGAATTACATTGGGAAAGAGACGTCTGTAAATCAGAGGATAATATTTTTTTAGGTAAATCAACTTCCCAGTTTGAACTCTTGAATAGCCCTTATTTAAATCATTAGGTTCTAAAAGTTGTAAAATGCACTAATAGCTGTTTACAGTTATTTTCCTTCCTCCGTTCATGTGAATGAGACCCAGACCAAGGCTGGACCGAGGGCTGGGAGGCGGAGCTAAAGGAAACGCTACTGCGCCTGCTCTATGGACCCAATGACTGCGGAAGATCACTGGATGATCCGGGTACTTTATCACTCGGAAGTCGAGCCATTTTGGCTTCACGCACCACTGAGCAACTCTCATAGGAATGAACGGGAGCCCGCCTACAACGCTGTATCCAGTTCTCTTTATACATCCATGGTTATCAGCTGTAACTGCTGTATGAGAGCAGTGCAGAGTAGCGGCCATGAGCTCACATGCACTAACTTATGTTACCAGTTATGTCAATAAAGCACAGAGAAGCTCGGATCATAGCAAATACTTGTTTGATGCTCTAGTAATGCTTCTAATATCGTATATAGAACATTTAGACTATGATGAGACACTAAAACTGACACTTAAAAGCTCAGCAGGTCTTTAAGAAAAGGTGGCTAATGACTGCATGACAATATTTGATTTGAAATGCACTTCGAGCTGCATTGTATGCAAGTTTCTTTATAAATAATGCTAATGTTTGTACGTTATGTTAGCATTAAATGAACATCTTTAAAAGGCTACCATAAATGGCAAGGCAAGTCTAACTGAGAGTTGGAGCAGACCTCAAGTTATTTCCAGATATGTGGTGCATAGAAATTGAATGCTTCTTCTCCAAAAGACACAAAAACACTTTGCGACTGAAACAAACAGCTGCAAGTGACTAATATAAACAGAAATCCATCCATTTTGGTGGAAGTGTTTGAAACATACTGAGTAAACAGGACAGACAAGAGTGGTTTGAGAGATGTCTTTGGATTTTTTGATGCTTTTATTTACTTTATTTTCCATTACCCTGTTGGAATCACTACAGCCAACTACAGCTGTTGTCCTCAAGCAAATCTTTCAAGCCTACAGGCAGTGTTTTTTACTCAAAGTACAGGTTTGAAGTGGGGTATTCCCTTTAAACAGGTCGGATGCTGCTGTACAACTGATAAAAACCTGAATGAAAATAAAATATTCGATTTTTTTGAGTCTGATTAACTTTGGTGAAGAAGAAGCCTCAGAGACATTCGGACATTCAAGCTAATACTTCCTTCTTAAAAGTGAGGTACATGGCGTACCCGTCACTGATGAGCAAACACTTTACATGTCATGCTATGTGTGTGTCCTTGCTGCAGAAGTGCTGAGTGTGCTTGTGTGGAGATCAGAGTTTCCAGATGAGAAGCTGCAGCTTCCTGAGGAACACCATGTTTCCTGCAATGTGTCGCCATCCTGCAGCTCAGCTGACCGAGCCTCGTCCTGTCTGAACCGAACAGTCATGCTCGACTGAGCGATCACATGTCTGTGGGTCAGGATGGTCAGTCTTTGCCCCCTCTGCCTGTTGTACCTGATGGCTGCATGAAGCATCTTTAATTTAACCCTTTAAACTCAAGATTTTCAACTTAAAATTCTTTTAAACTGACAACATCTTTATGTTGCATGTGTTTGTTCCAACAATAAAGCTCTATGACATATTTAAACTGCAGAAGAAGTAACTCTTTGTTAGCTATTATGACTTTCTGACATTTTATTTGAATGAAAGTGTAAAATTACCACTGAAACAACGGTGAAATACTCAGTTATTGAGCTCATTGTCACTCCGTCTATTTGAGCTGCAGCGAATCATCAGCCAACCAGAGTATTGTTCAAAAGGTAAATTATTTATCACTTAATTTTCACAATAAAATGAACAGAGGTGAGAAGCAAATTCCATATTTTAGCTAAAAAATTAAGCTGAAAAGGACGAAAAAGTAGCTTTTCCACTTGAGGTTTAACATAAATTAAATTAATAACATTATTTCTGCTGTTGGGAAACATTTAGATCTCCAATCTGCTGATAATCTGTGAAAAAAATGCCTTTTTTGTGTGCAGCCAACCACAGGTCCTCATGTGAAGTTATTCTACCAGAGAAAATGCTTCATCAGGATTCACATGATGAGTGTGAGAGGCCGCTGGTGTTTGAAATTCTGCCTCAAGACCGAAGTGTATCTGTGTGTGTGTCAGCAAAATAGATGCTTCTCTCTATTAGTTAAAGGTATTATATTCAAAACCACAAAGACAAAGTAGAACTGATCAATGTCAAAATGATGTTTGTGATGTGCACAGTAGTTTTATCTTGTGATATGCTCTCACCTCTGGGTACTTCTTGTGCTTGAGGTACTCGTTGATGGAGGGGTGGAAGTATTTGGCGTAGCCCTCGTTAAGACTGTAGATCTTCCCCTTCGGCTTGATCTTCACGTTCCTCTCCGTCAGGATGAACTCGCCGATGGCCTGAGGAACAACAACGTAATGCTTAGGTGGATGTTTAATCAGAGCAAACCACGAGACTGGATTTATTGAAATAATTCAGGTTATTTCATGAGACAGAGAATTTTAATTCATTTCACTATAGTGACAGTGGATTTGTTTGAAAGATGCAGTGTGTAGGATTTGGCGGCATCTAGCGGTGAGGTTGCAGATTGCAACCAACTGAAACTTCTCCTGTGTGCTTGTAGGAGCAACATATTCTCACTCCCAACTTGTCAAATACCGCCACATGGTGGTTCTTAATCGATTGACAGCCCCTAATGTAAATCCTACAAAGATAACATAATTTATACTTCTGCTGGATTTCTTTAAGGGTTTATAGAGGATAGTTAAAGTGGCACACACTTTCTACCAAATAAAACCATGTTTATGTGTGTTTACAGTCCTCTCCGTCCTCTGATAGCACTGTGGAGACGTGCAGCATGGAGGAAGGAATGATTGACGGGATAATTGTGTGTTTTCTCAAATAAAATCAGCTACAGGGCAATAAAAGCATATTACAGTAAACAGTGACAGCAAGAGACAATAATGTTGAGGAGAAGACAACAGTGGACGTCAGATCTCCGAGGAAACCTGGAGACATTTACTAGTAGTGAGTGTGAAGTACTCACAGGGTCCAACATGAAGAAGTTGAGGCCGGCGCCGGTGCTGAGAGCCACCAGGGTGGCGCTGCCGTACAGGGTGTAGCCAGCACACACTATGTTGTGTCCTGGCTGCAGGGCATCTTTCTCTGTGGGCTCCCCCTCTGATATCTGAATCCCCCAGAGACAAAACATGAACAGTGGTATCCTGCAGACTTCAGTTCCCCAGATAATATGAACCTGTATACATGTCTCTTTCCACCACTTTTCTTTTAAATGTTCTTTATGTGTCCCATAAAAGTACCCGCCAGGGCGTCTTCTGTTTTTATTCCCCTAAACTGTGGAACAGACTGCCTCTGAATATTAGAATGGGAAACTATCTCTGTATTTTTAAAAGTAATTAAAGACCTATAATTTTAATCTAGAGTAATGCCTTAGTTTTAAATTTTAATAATTTAATTAATTAAACAAAATAATAATTTAACTATCCCTGATGTTTATTTTATTTTATTTTATTTTATTTTATTTTATTTTATTCTATTCTATTTTCAACATTTTAATGATTGATTCATTTGATTTGATTGTTGTCATTTTTCTATTAACCACTTTTTGTTGTTTTTATTTTTTATTTTTTGTCTTTGTTTTATTCTTGCTATGTGACTTTTGGGCTGCATGTTTGTATGGAAGGTGCTTTATAAATAACGTTGAGTTTTTTTCAAGGATTGTATGCAAAAATATTTATAGCAAAAAGGGTTCAAGCCACAGCAATAGTGAGGGTGATAAATGGGGCCAAAGTTGTAATCCACAATAAAAAAATATGTCGAACATACACTTACTACTTATTTAAAATAAGGCAAAGCAAAACGGAAAAAACAGACAAATAAAATCTATTCATTTTCAATCAAACCCAAAAGTTTGTGTGCATCTCTTTTTATATCCCACAGTAAGGCTCGAACAGAGACGACAGTATGTCTTAATTACATCATACATTTTTTGCATGGTTTCTTGCTAGGCCAACACAACAGACTGCAAAGCCTGTAAATGATTAAATGACTTCCTTTAGAAAGATTAAACTCCGATTAGCTGGACAGCAGTGCCCCCTTGTGTCTGCACAGTGTTACTGCACTTTCAAGATCTGGTATCTACACAATATCCTAATATATAACATATACTATTGTGACACTTGCATATTCAAATTTAATAAAATGTGATTAGTGAAGTTCTGTCAGATATTATTATTGTTATTGTTATTGTTATTGTTATTATTATTATTGTTGTTGTTATTTATTGTTATTGTTATCATTATTATTAATTCTGCCACAATACTTAAAAAAATAAGCTATACTATATATTTTGCTTGCTTTACTTAACTTATTTTAAGTTATTTTAAGTTATTTATCCTTATTTTGTACAAGGAACTGCAGAATTGTAGTAAAGTAAAATTGCACAAAATGTACTCAGTCCTTAATTAAATCAATTCATTCAGATGACAGATTATTGATAATGATAATAATAGATCAGATCATCAGTTTACAAACATTTGAAACAATTACATTGAAAGGCACAACACAGGTAAATGCTGTGTAAAGACAGACAAACTAATGCATTTTGTTTTGTAAATACAAAACATACCTATCAAACAAATACACATCATATTTCTAATAGTTCAAAAACAAAAATATATATATTCTACCAAGAGAGAAAAATATCATGTGACTTTTGGCACAATCGTTCTGCTGTTTTTGCAGCAGTGAATTTGTATCCTCTCCTAGAACAATACATGCTTTATCTTATAATTTGGAATGAGCCTCATGCACTTTAATCCCCTTTTTAAAAAAATACTGATAATAATTTGTAACTTTGTGGTATCAGTATATTCTCATCAGTGCCTGCATGTTTTTTTTTTGTTTATCTCCACAAAGGTCAAACTCACCCGTTTGTAGATGGCAAATATGGTGCCAATAGAAGCCAAGCAGTCGATGTTACTGGAGCCGTCCAGAGGGTCAAAACACACCACGTACTTTCCCTGTGACAAAAACATAAAATATTATTATTAAGAATTAGAAAAAAATAGTCTATTTAATGAAATTTTTATTATTTCACATTTAACCTGCTTCTCTTTATAAAAGACTGTCACAGATGTTTATTTTCCTTTTATTTAATGCCCCTTTTATGTCAGTTGTGGTTGTAGATCTGATATTAATGTGCTAGGCTCCTTTGTTAGTTTGTTGTCAGTTCTTAATAATTCATGGTAATTCAGCAGCAGCTAAGAGTTTCACTCAATATTTAATATTCATTCAGAAGATATAAGAGCGCATGTTGGCGCAGCACTCAAGAGATTTCAACTCTGTTTGAACTTATTTTATTTTTTACTGTATTCAAGAACAAACAGTCACTTACTACACAAGCATCTTCTAGTCTGTGTTATTTTTGTAATTCCTCTAAACACATCTTCCAGAATAAGAAACCTCATTGCTATAACTCTGACATAAAGTCTCAGGATTAATGTTTAAAAATACACAGATGTGATTAACAATTCAGAACTACATGATCCTTCCATGCTGTGTAAAGACAGACAAACTAATGCATTTTGTTTTGTAAATCCATGTTGTGCAGCAGTGGATGCACTTTGGAGTCTAGAGAAAGTTTCAGGATAATTCATAAGTAATTCTTAAATTTTAGGCTACTAATAAACAATGAAAATGTAGCCTATATATTCCAAGAAATAATCATAATAGAGATCATCTAAGATTGTGGATTCTTTCGGCTGCATCTCGTATAAACTCACACTTGGTTTGGTGTCACCAAGTGGAAATAAAGGGGAACTGTTTCAACTTTTATCAGTGTGAAGAGATCATGAGGTAAACTGAGCGTTCAACACATCAAGTCTTCTCAGCAGATTTAGTTAATGTGGCAAACTTTCTCTGAATGGAGTATTCACTGACTTACTTTTGATTAGTCTCTATCTGTGTGCTGAGAACGTTTCCATTCAGTAGCCTACACACTATAGGACAGGTGTATTTCTACACAAAACGTCTCCCTAATGAAACTTAGGCATGAAAATAACCTCCATTGTCATTCACCCTCTTATCTTTGGGGGTGATGATGAGCTTCTCGTTCTCCTCTGACACCATGCAGCAGGTGCCGTAGGAGGCCTGCAGCATGTTGATGACCAGGTCGTTGGACAGCACGTCCAGCTTCTTCACATCGTCCCCAGTCACGTTCACGGAGCCCGCCAAGCCCTGCCTATGTGGACCAATCAATCAATCAAAATCAGTCGATCAATCAATCAATCAATAGTCAAGCTTTAGTCTCACACAGGTGGAATGTTAGCTGATACTTTTACTGAAGTAATGTTCTGCATGCAGGACTTTTACTTGTATTGGAATACTTTCACAGTGTGGTATTAATACTTTTACTGAAGTACAGGACCTGAATACTTCTTCCACCACTCTTGAGAGACGTGACACTTGCTAGAATGAAACTGAGAGATTCAAAAAGAGATTCAGCTACTCGTAGAAACTCAGAGCTGGTGGAGACAAAGACAAGATGGCCACTGCAGCAGTCACATGTAAAGGATGCATTTAGTCAGCTTGTGAACATCAATTATCTTCACTTCAGTTTCAAACAATACTGCTTTGTGTTGGTTACATAATCTCAATGTGTGTCACATTCACTGAATAATGACTCATTCTTTATGAGCTGGCACACTTTCAGTAACTCTCCTTCATATGGAACATTTTCAGGTCACTCAAGTCCCCCGATTCAGCGTTCATAGACAGTGAATACATATTTAATAGTTTATAACACACTATAATGTAGTTGTGAGCAGATTCATGTAGGGCTGTGTATTGGCAAGAATCTGGCAATACGCAAGTATTATGAAACAGGTGTTACCATTCAATACATTATATTGTTATATAATACAATTTTTAGTTAAAGTGTCATAGTAGAAAGAACACGCCGCCATATGAATGAAATCTGAGTAAAAAAAGTTTACTTTTTTATGCAATCAGGACTATGAGGTCTGCACTTGCATTCATCACAGTCGCTGTAACATCCAACATCAAAAATCAACAGAAAATGAACCTCTGCCACGAATCATTGCATGTAAACTATAAATTAAAAATCAATAGAGTTTTTGAGAATGGATACAGTGTCATAAAACATAATATCGCGATACTCATGTGTATTGATATTTTCTTATACCAAATTCACACCAGAGCAGCGGCGAAGTGCA